>BQNB010006931.1:0-95501 GCA_026074375.1 Tanacetum coccineum | reverse complement strand
AATAATTAAGGTCAAAGTTGAAGAAAAAAGACTTTCAAAAGTCAAAAATGGACACTTAATATGGGACGGAGGGAGTAGTATGAAACTGATTTTATATATGTTTGTTTTAATACCTCAATCGAGCAACATTTCTATAGGCCATGAAAGTTATATATCTATGGCTTGAAATTTTTCTTTGTATTTCATGAATAAATTTTTCACAACCTAATCATGATTTAGGAGGGTGAAGGATTGAGACTCGAGAGTGTGTAGAAGAAAAAGAAAAAGCATGGTGTATTGTGTGTGAGAATGAGTTACATTGACTAAGAAGTCAAGGGTAGGATAGAAGAGAAACAGTGCGTTACTATTAACTTAGAGTTATGATCAAACAGTAGACACATTATTTGTATAAATTAAAATGAATCAATCTCAAACCATTTATTTTTTACATTAAAAATAAAAAAAGCTCATTGACCACCTCTTTTTTTTAAAAAGTAAAAATCTTACAAACGGTAAATCGATCACAACGACAAAAATACAACCATCGCGACGAGTAATTTTTTTATCTTTCATAGACGGGTGACACGATATACTTTCGAGAATTTTTTTTTCAGTCACAATTGCAAAATCATATATTGATTTCTGTAAAACAGAATATAGATGATTCGAAATATACGGATATATATGGATTTCCATAAAATAATCATTATATCTAGAAATTCATAAAACATATCATGATTTCATAAAATCATATATGAATTCGATAAAATCGATATAATCATATTTTGAGATCCGACGAACTTTTTTTCGAATTTGTTTCAGTCACGAATTGGCTGTAATCGTATATTTAATCGTAAGAATAACGAATCATAATATTGATTTCATTAAATCATATAGATTTCATAAAATTCTGGTATATGACTTCATAAAATCATATAAGAAAAATGTTCGAGGCGGAAAGTACATAGTGTCGCCCCTGGCTATAGAAGATAATTTATTTTCTACTGACCTGCGGATCAGATAAGAGTATAGTTATTATTTATGAATTTGCGTAACGATTAACAGTGTGTATGATGATTCTTTAATTTATTTATAAAAAGAATGAGGAAAGTGACTTTTCTATTAGTTTTTAGAAAAAAGTGAAAAGTGGCTTTTTTTTATTTTTGATGAAAAAATGAGTGGCTAGGATTGGTTCATTGGGTCTATGACAAATATTGGGTCTATATTGAACTTTTGGCATTAACCCTAACTTGGCATTTTTTGAGGAGGCTACAATAATAAAAAGGGTTGTTTTTATAGTATAGGTAGAAATCGATCAAATTGGAGTCTGGCTTAATAAAACTCTCGTAATAAAAAAGTTAATTGCTACTGTATCATGCCTTTAATTATTAGGGTTAAAGTCATCTAATAGCAAGAAACTTTTTAAAATTTTCACTCTAATAAAATATTACAATATTCATCAAACTTTTAAATTTTAGTTCGATATCATACTTTTGCATACGTATCGTGACCGGAAACCAGCTACAACGGTTAAATCGAATACCTTGATCCTTACACATCATATATGAACCCAATAAAATACCACAATAACCATCAAACTTTGTTGGTTTAACCGTTGTAGCTGGTTTAATACACGGTACCCGCTAGTGTAATAAAATGTAGCTGGTTTAATACACGGTACCCGCTGATTTAATACACGGTACCCGCTAGTTTAATACACGATACCCGCTAGTGTAATAAGATGTAGCTGGTTTAATACAAGGTACCCGCTAGCTGGTTTAACCGTTGTAACTAGTTTAATACAACGGTTAATACATCCGGAAACCAGCTACAACGGTTAAATCGCAATACACGGTACCCGCTAGTGTAATAAAATGTGTAGAACTATACAAGGAGGTGCTTGAATATGTATATGTTCTTTAAAATCGTTTACCGGTTAACGGAGATTTTTTTTACCCTTCGTGATAGTGTTTTTTTTACCGTGATGATAGTGTTTTTCAAGTTACAATAAGAGTTTGGACTTTTGAGTCACTTATGACTAGAGTCATGTATGACAACGAGGGTGAGAAATCCATTGGTTATATGTATCTCTATTTTTATTTTTGAATAAATTACACGTTTCGTCCATATGGTTTATACCAAATAACACTTTTAGTCCCTTATTTCGATTTAAGTACGTCAATATCGTCTTAATTTTCAAACTAATCGCATGATGATCCCTATATTGTCAAAAAAAAGACAAACTGTGTAATAATTTGTTTGAAATTGTTACACGGATAGATCCTAGATCTCCATAATAAAGGGACTATCAATGAACATGTTGATAAAATCTGGATTTAGGGCAGTAAACGTAACCGGACGAACACTGGACGAAGGTTTGTTCATGTCGTTATTTAATTTTAAAACCGAGAGAAATAAACGTAACAACAGTCGCATAAACGAACGAAAATTCTCGTTCATTTCGTTTATTTTAAGAAACAATGTTGTTTCATTGTTCGTAATATGTTCGTTCATTAAGACACTAAACGAACATAAACGGTCGATCGTAAATATACATAAAATTTACAAAAAATAAACACAATATTGTATTTTATAAGTGTTGTTTTGTTTAAGTAAACACTACTTATAAACTATATCATAAAAAGATAATAGACGAACATAAACAAATATATGATCATAAACGACCGAATAATCAGACGTTCACGAACATAAATGAACGGACAAGATTTTTGTTCATGTTCGTCCATTTAATTAAACGAACGTAAAATGTTGTTCATGTTCGTTCATTTAATAAATAAACGGACAAAAACGAACTTAGTTTTTTTACGAAGCGGTTTTTATGAAGATGATCACTGAAACGTTCATAGTTCGTTTAACTAGCCCTGTGATTATATATTTTGTAATTAAAAACAAATAGGGACGAACATGTAATAACCGAGTAAGCACAGGGACTGAAACTGTAATTTTATTCTTCTTTTTAATTGTTACAGTTACATGTCTTCTTGTTACTCAAGTAGTCCCAAGTTCGTGCGACATGAATCGAGTACCATATGTCCGTAGGATTTTTGTTATAATTGTGCTATAATGATCATGATGATGCAATGACATGGATATTCATAATCCGCAGGATATTAATAAAGAACCCCAAAGATAGATTTCCAGAAACAATGAAAATGAACAAGTGACTTTTTGGCGTGCAAGTGGATCGTCAAGGATGTTCCAAATATTAGATGTGTTTGATTTGCAAATAGGATCCGTGTAAATGAGAGCCCGCAACTACATAATGCCACAATCCAGAAAGACGTAAAACTATTTGTTCAATGAAGTACAAATTTTATTTCTCTTGTACAAACCATGCATTTAAGGGCTAAAATTTATCAGATAGAGATTAATCAACTCATATTCTAGTCCTATTCACATCTAGTTTTTAAGAGCTTGAAGACAATCGTTTGAGCCTTCAAATCAAAATTTACTCCATTTTTCTTTAAGAAAATGCCAGGGAAGTTAATTCATACTACCGAACAAAGCTAGACACATATGTGCATATGAGTAGCGAAAGTTTCTTCTAAACGAAGTACTACTATGCTAAAGGATTCCTTCCAAGAAGCTGAACGATTATACAGAACTTGGAGGATAAGCAGATGGTCAAACCTTGCCTAGTGTCTTCTCCCGCTCTCTATTTCATTCAAGTCTGAGTTGTAATTGTAATTGTAATCGTTGTCATCTGATACTCCCATGCTACTGCGAGACTGAACACGCACATTCTCAATCTCTGATGGTGGCACATGTAAACCATTAATATTGTTGGGTTGTGTGCCACTTCTGGAGTCTGCTAACATCTGGAAATATATGTGGGGCCTCCAACCTGCATATCAAGCATAACTACTTGTGAACCACACCACATATCAGTATTCAAACAATGATTACTACAATAAGCAAGAAGGTACAATAGATTTAAATTCTGACCCGAAAAGAAACTAGTGGTTTTTTGGGACGGTCCGAAACAAAAAGTGTACCACCTTTTTATTTATTTATTATTTTCATTTAGATTACATAACATATTTGTATCTAGTAAAATTCTCGTGAACTGTTGTCATGTAATAGCCATTGGTTAAAAAAAAGTTAAAGGGTGTACCATCAACATCATATGGGGGTGGAAAGAATTGTAAGTAACAAAAAGAAGCAATTGTCATTCCTGCACAAGGGACGAAAGTCAGAAAAAGTTCATGATCAAAGAATTAAACAACAGATTTATAAGTGTTTGAAAAATACAAACCTAGAAGCCCGCCTGCAAATACATCTTGCCAATGATGCCAATAGTCATCGACTCGTGAAACGCCAACTAAGGCTGCAGCAAGTAAGGGGAAGACAACAATGCAAAGCTTTGCAATATGGCCACTGCGATCAAATACCTTGATCTTTCCAGCCATGTACCACGAGAGAAAACCAAGACCAGCAAAGGACCCTACATGATGGAAAATACATATTTTAAACATTGGGTATGGTGTAAGAAAAAGACGCTAAACCCAAATTTCCCATCACACAGTCACACGCTTAATATTGAGAAATAATTTATGCCCATAAATCTGGATAGAGTGTATCTTTACTCACTGGGAATTCTGAAAGTTGAATCGTGTATGCTGAATAACTTCAGAGTGCACAATATAAGGATCATTACACTTTTTTTCAACTCTAGTCTTGAGTGCAGATAAAGGTAGCAAAATGGGCGGGACTGGCAGTTGGGTAATCGGTTGGGCCGGGTTGACCCACAAACATTTTTTTGTACATTGTTAATGTACTCTCTAATATTGTATAATAATGATTTAGGAGGTTGTAAGCATCAAAAATAGACTTTTGAGCAACTTTTAACGCATTTACCTGACCCTCTTTTAACTATAAGTTGTGTTACTCGTTAAAAATAATAAAGATAACCCAAATCGACCCACTTATAAGTAATTGGGTCGAAATTGCGCCTATTGATAGGTGACTGAGTTATCGATAGCCATTACAAAACCATAAACCATTGAATACTGAAACAGTCATGAACATGTACTTAAAAATCATATGCAGTTGCTTAAACAGGAAGGGATTACAAACTTACAAGATGTGTGTCCACTTGGGAAGCTTTTATGTCCTTCTTTAATGACCGATTTCAATCCAGTACACATAACATTACTCGTAACGGAATCAAAAACCTGAATGTGCAAAGTAATGGTAATTAAACAGATCAGTAATAGTAAGAGATACTTACCCTTATAGCCTGCAAATGGGTAGAAACCATAAGTATAATAACTCACCCCTTTGCCATCAGGAAAGCAACGCCAAAAAAAGTCTGGACGAGGTCGACCAACAGCATCTTTGATTGCATCAGTTAATACTCCGGTCACAAATACTGAAAACAGAAGGCCTGATAGCACAAGAGAAAATAAATTAAGTCACTTTGAAAATTTTTAAGTAAAAATTGGCAAACAAGCAAACATATATCACAGATGACACTTACCTAGTACAGCTTGATGCAGGTCATAAACATCCTTCCTAACAAAGTAGTATATGAGTATGACCGAAAGAGGCAACAATATTGCAATAATCTGTTAAATAAAGGAGCAGCAAGAGTTCAGTACTTCAGTTAATCATGTCATGGTAAATCCCATGTAATATTTAATCAAAGAATGCCTACCGGAACTGCCCACAAGGGAACAGTATTGTCTTGCAAAGGGTACTTAAGGTCATCCATCATTTCCGCACCAACAAAGCGGTGGAATGGTTCTATCACATTCAGAACGACTTCCATGACCACAAGAAACAAAAGAACAAACCAATCATGCATGTGAACCCTTGCCACTTGAGCTCCATGAGACCTTATAGTATGGGCACCCAGTTGAATTTCTGGCATCTCCCCTAAGTTCTGCAAACCAAAATGTTAGCCATGATATAAATGTCAGATGTAGATATTAGCATATTACTCATAAGCATCTGTAGCACGTAGCAGGCATAAGTATGCATTCATGTTATTTTACCGGGGTAATCCCCTTTACCCAAAAAAATTATGCATTCATGAACTTTAATCTGATTTATTCATATGATTCTGTTTCTAAACTAATAAAAGTAACAATAATGAAGGCGAAATGATCTCTACAGTAAGGACTGGATTTCAGCCTTTCACTAAGGGGATTAAAGGTTGCTACAGTTTTTGGTAACTAAAAGCTTGTTATGAGGGAATTACACACACATGTCGTTCCCCTAATTTAGCTAGCTACTATTTCTATTGCTGTGTAAGATCTCAAACTTCCAAGTACTAACGGAACATTATGGGTGAGGAACGTTGTTCAGTTCATAATGTAACATATATTATGCAATTGTTGAGAATCAGAAGCAATTGATCATACAAGTCACAACTTCTTGTCGAGTGTATACGACATTCATTAAGAACACAAAGTAATGCCCAAAAAGATAATCCGGTATTCATTGAAATGATTGGTTGCGCGTTAACTTTACTACAGATATTCAACTCACGGACTAATATAATATACTAAATCCAAAACATGTCGAAAGTGGATTGCCCTGCAGCTAAACTAGTACCTCTTGTTTTCAGAAAATGCAAATTGCATTGTTGGAAATCATGATGAAGTTAGTGAGCAATAGAGGCAGTAGCAGAGCGAGAGTAACTCTCCTACACAAGTATTTTAAGAGTTTAGTGAAGTACAAATGTAATGTATGCACTGATAGTGATATAGCATTAAGTAATACTCGTAAATATACACCCTAAAACACAATTTACTGGTTTACACTAAACTGTAGGACAATAAACTGTCAATGTATGCAGTAACGAGTATTGAGTCTTTAACATTTTTGGTATGTTTTAAATCTACCTGGTCTCACACTTTCACATAACATGCCATTTAGCTTTTACGGTTTTACCAAACAGCTAAACGCCTGATTTGCTTCTAATGCAAAACTAATTGACTAAAAAGTCTGTAGACAGCATACTAGTCTGGTTCACATGAAATTACAATAAAATCATCTTAAGCCTCTACATTCAGTTTTTCAGTGGTTAATTGGTGACATCAAGCACCAGATATCACAAACGCAATTCAAATCTAATTACAGCTACACACACGCGCACACTAGGGCTTAAGTAGTTCCTTGCGGTAAAAGTAGCCAAATGCCTAACATTACTATGCATAATTACAAAAACAACAATATCTGGCATAGGTATGAATGAATAAGTCAGAAGTAGATATTTAGTATATACTCCACTCATAAACATCTAAAGCCAGCACAGTTATGTATATTATGAACCCTAATCTAATTTACGTAGTTGTTCTGTTTCTGAAGTTAACTTATAAAAGTTACAATAATTAAGGCAAAATAAGTGACTAAAAAATCTTTACAGTAAGAACCCAATTTGAGCCTTTCACCAAGGGGATTCGAGTCACCATAGTTGTTAGTAACAAAAGGTTGCAACGACTGAAGAACACGTATATGTGATTCCTAAAGTCCAGCTAGCTATTCTCTTGGTTAAATTCCAAATTCCGAGAACTAGCAAACGTAATCAATAATTGATAGAACTTTACATTTGCTTAAGCTAAACACCAGTAGAAAAATTAGTAGCTCTTGTTTTAGAAAGTGCAAATAGTGGTATTTGTAATCACGATGAAGTCAGTGAACAATAAACACAATATCGAAATAGAAGCCAAGCTAAGCTTCGTCGCTACATTATCAGACAATAAAACCTACGAGTCTTAAAGCCTATTTTCATTTCTCAACGAAATTCCAGAGTCTTCTAAATCTACACACATTTCAAGTGATAAGCATATAAACAGTTCATAAATGTAACAAGCCTCGCAATTTAACTATCATAAAGCAAACCATCAAAGTACTTACGAGTGTTAAGTCTGTTTTCATTTCTCAACAAAATTCCGTTATAAAATTACAGACATCTCAATTGATAAGCATATACACAGAGTTCATCACTGTATAAAGCCTCACCACTTAACCATCGGACAACAAAACGTCCAATGTACCTATTCATCTTAAGTATATTTTCATTTCTCTTCGAATTCACATTCACATATTACTAGCATGAGAATCCTAATTGTCTTCTCTAATACAAAATAATCGAAGAAAAACTTTCTTCACATCATACTTCACATGATCCAAAATTAAATGTATCACAAAACTAATAAGAACCCTAATTTAATTTACGTAGTTGTTCTGTTTCTGAAGTTAACTTATAAAAGTAACAATAATGAAGGCAAAATAAGTGGTGAAATAATCTCTGCAGTGAGGACCTCATTTCAGCCTTTCACCAACAGGATTGAAGTTACCAAAGTTGTTAGTAACAAAAGCTTGTAACAAGTGAAGAACACATACATGTCGGTCCTAAAATGCAGCTAGCTATTCTCTGTCTGTTATTATTCCAAATTCCAAGAACTACCGAACATAACGAGTGAATAACACGAGCCACTTCGTAATAGCAACACAAAACTCACTCACATGCAAAAGTCGCGCCTATTAGAAAACAGTATATAATAATTCTTAGCATTGAGAAAGTACTAATGCACCAAAAGAGATTTTTGTTTCACTCGGGAGGCTTGATGCTTTAAATTTCCGTAACCTAAACAAAAGTAGCTAAATAAGTAGCACTTGTTTTCAGAAAGCGCAAATAGCGTTATTCAGATTCATGACGAACTTAGTTAGCAACAGAGGCAGCATCGATATGGAAAAAGTAATAAGCCTATACACACATTTCACCAAATGTAACAAGCCTTCGCCACAATAAAACGTTCAATGTACCTACGCGTCTTGAGCCTTTTTCATTTCTCTACTAAATTCCTGCGTCTTTAGATTAATCTCCACACATCACAATAATAAGCCTCGCCACTAAACCATCAGACAATAAAACGTTCAATGTACTTACGCGTCATAAGCCTATTTTGATTTCTCTACCAAATCATGCCGTCTTTTAAATCTACACACATCTCAAGTGATAAGCCTCAATCACCACTAAACCATCAGACAACGAAACCTTCAATATACCTAGGCATCGAAAGTCTATTTTCATTTCTCTTCAAAATCACATTCACATTTTACCTACACACGAGAATCCTAATTGTCTTCTAATACAAATTATTCGACAAAATTAAAACTATCGCATCTAAATGAAACGCTGACGTCACTATAGGGTTTAGGTACAATTAACGAAGGAGGATATACTTAACTAAGTGATTAGTATATAATAACATCAAATATGTACAGTAATAAGAGTGATATAAATATCTAAAATCGATAAAATGATTTTAGAGAAACTGAATAATACCTGAAGTGAAATGGAAGTGAGTAACAAACTGTGTGTGTGTGAGGGTTTAGAGATAATGAGCGGGAAAGTGGGGGCCACACGGTGTCAAAAAAGGAGAGACGGATATAGACTTGAAAGGCAAAAGCATGCACAAAATGTTTTCATTCTGGATATTATTATTGTTCAGCTTTACCAATATTTTCAAAGCCAATCAAATAATGCCCGATCAAAAGTTTTACTCTGCTCCCTTTTAATATTTCTAATATTATTTTCTGCATTTACTTTTTGGATTGTTCCAAATTGATTTTACATATCTCTTCCTAGAAAATGTATATCAAGTTCGATTAACATTATTATTACATACTTTAAAATCCATAAAACCCATAAACCTTTCGAATTTTTACCAAATCTTGCAAATTTTTGAGAATTGCTCATTTTTTTTTATTTTCATGCTTAGCTCAAAATACAAAAGTTGTTTCTTTTCTCGTCATGTGGTTTTTTGAAGCACGCAAAAAAAAAGTTCGTATGAAGAAGTTATGAACAAAATACCACAACAACTAAACCAGAAAAAGTTGCGGTGGTATTTTGGTCGTAAGTTCTGTTGGGATTTTAGATCTAATTAACAATTAAACATATCACGAGTACGCAGCGGAAATATCAAACACGTATAGAACTTATAATTAACAAGGGATTGAAGATATATACCTTTAGCAAGGAACGTTAGACTGCTTATAGCAATAAACGTAACACCGTCTTCAATATACGCGTGTGTATAATACCACGCGAAACCACCAAGATCAAAAGAATGATCTCTCTAAGTATTCACACACAATACGTTCTTAGCAAACAATGTGTATGCTAGTACTAATAGTGTTTAACCAAACGATCTCTTCGTCTTTGAATCAGTCAACACACGAAGCACCTTCTTAATTGTAAAACCTCAACACGAAAAACCCTAAGGGTTTGTTTGTTGGTTCGTTCGACAAGGGGAAGGAGAAAACCGAATCCCTCAAGGGTTTTGAGGTTCGGTCGGCCAAGGGAAAGAGCAAGGAGAGATTTAGAGTTTTTAGGTTTCTAAGACCTCTATTTATAGCCCTCTTGACTTGGTGAGCAAGCAAGCAATCCCACCTCCTCTTGGAGTGGGTATTCGACCTAGTCCAAGGAAAGAAAAGGAAAAATCAAACTTTTTTTTCCCGATTTTGCATATTAGTCTTTTAACTTATTAATAACTACATAATATTTATTCACGTTAAACTTTTAACTATCGTATTATTTAACGATTCTGTTTCTCGTATATGTAACTAATCAAGATTACCGAAAATCAATGAGACATATCTACATGAGTTTTCGGGTATGGCCATACTATATAATTCATATTTGTTCATATTCCAACAGCACCCACTTGGACATGTATAAATTATATAATAACATTGGTAAGCGTCTAGCAACACGCTAATGCTCCCAGAAACATCCGAGTGTGGTTTCTCAAAACACGGACAAAATGATTTATGAATTTACAATCTTTTTGTTTCTGATACCGTGTTAAAAATGGATATGGATCAATGTCATTCCATTATTTAACGATTCTGTTTCTCGTATATGTAACTAATCAAGATTACCGAAAATCAATGAGACATATCTACATGAGTTTTCGGGTACGGCCATACACACATCTGATTAATTCTACGAGGGGCCCAGTGGCATCATTCTTCAACTATTGAAGGAACAAATTCTATATTGACTACAAGTGCCAAGTCATCATGTTTCAAAATCACTTCTGAAATAGTCCTTATTAGTTATCCATTTTCAGAATAACTTAGACTAGATCAAGAAGGATTATCCACATATGCAAGACCTACTTGCATCTCAAGTCAAAGGATTTTGCAAAAAAAATCACTTACATGGTTTACTTGATGACGAAGATCCATAAAGTAATATCCTTGTGTTAGGAAAATCCAATACTCATCTTATGAATATCATGTGAGTTTGGTGGACACATCCTTAATATCTATAATATCACCAATCACTCAGAATTGTCTTAATTTAACAATATTCCCATATTGTTAATCGACAACGGATTAATTTAGAATAATAACTATTATTATTCATGGATTTAAACATGCAAATATAGGACACAATTTAAGATAAAAATAACAAAAATACCAAGTATCATTATCATAAAATAAATTGTTCAAACATCCCTTATCCAAATACTAAACACAGATCTACATGAAACTACTAGCTAAACGAAGTCCCATGCTCCTAGCATGTTGAGTAAGCTTTCCTTTAGATAAAGCCTTCGTAAAAGGATCAGCCAGATTATCATCCGTGTGAACTTTAAGGAATCTTATTTCGCCCAGTGCAATACTCTCGCGAACATAATGATATCTCCTATGGTAGTATCTGGCGCCTCTCTGAACTCCCGATTCGTTGGCAAAATGAAGTGCGGCTAAATTATCGCAAAACAATCTAATAGGCTCGTTTATTTTTGGTGCTATACCAAGCCCTGAAATAAACTTCCTAATCCAAACAGCTTCCATCACAGCTTTCGAAGCATCTATGTATTCAACTTCTGTAGCAGACATTGCAGTAGTACTTTGCTTGGAGCTCTTCCAGTCCACTGCGCCTCCATTCAAAATGAAGACATATCCTTGTATCTGTTTTAAGATTCCGCAATTACACTTGATATTCATAGTCAGTGTCTCTCACCTAGTTGACTTGGATTTAATCAAGTTAGCTATTTGCTTACAGAAAGGCTTAAGTAGTATCCAAGACCAGGACCTACAAGTGGTATACAAGCCAATAAAAGGGACTCTGAATACGAAGAATCACAAGATCACAAAACAAACACTCTCCTACAATTCTTTACAAAATGTCTCATCAACCTGCTAATAAGAGTTCCTCACAACATCTCAAGTGAATGATGAAAATCAAAACCATAAAGATGCATCAGACACTGGAGCTCACCACACAACAATAACAAGTGATTTCCTCAAACAACTGCTATCTCAAATATCAAACTCCCAATCTAAGAAGGAGAGTAATGACATATGGCTATGGAGATGGAGCATTATCTTGAGTACATTGACACAATCTGTTTGAAGGTATTTCAGAATGGAAACTCTAAGAAGAGAATTTCAACTGAAAGGAATGGGTAATTGTCGAATACTTTCACCAGAAACTGCTACAAACTTCCCAAGCTGTTGTAAAGGAACGAAAGGCGAAGAATATCTTGCTGATGGCCATATACACAAAGGAGCATATGAGAAGATTTCATGAAAGGAATGATGCAAAAGAAGATCTGGGAAGACCAACAAACTAGGTTTGTGGTAATGATGCAAATTTTCCAAAGAAAAATGCAGAAGGCCTGTTTTAAAACAACAATATGAAAGCATTTAAAATATCAGTTCGAATGTTTAGAAAAAGGGATATACCGATATCACAATAATTACTTTCCCTCATTGAAGCTCATGGTGCTGAAGTATCAACTGAGGATGCAAATCATAAGTTTCTATTAGATCTTTGCCCCCCAGCATGGTCCCAGATCTGGCAATGATATGAAACTAAACCAAGGTTGGAACACTATTATCTATTGAATGATTTGTATAATAACCTTAAGTTTTTGAGCAGGAAATCCAAGGTGCCTCAAACATCTTTAAGTGCTCAAAATGTTGCTTTGTTTCCACAAAGCACAAAGCAAGCACTAAAATAATAAGGTTAAGTCTGGTTTTACTGGTGCCTACAAAACCTTCAATCTTTGTAAGTCTTTAAATCTTTTAATAACTTGTACTTTCATAAACATCTTGATGCATAAACATTTGTTGTACAACTTATTTTGTAAAAACAAAGATTTTAAAACTACATAAACCTTAAAAGGTTATGCTTATGGTTCGAAAATAATAAAAGAAAATATAAGGAAAGTATAGTTTTGTGATCGTGGTTATTTTTGTATAATAAAAATGTTGGTTTATAGCTTATTTGTATTCGACTTATATAATAAGCTTATGGGAAAGCTTATTTTGATTTTTTTAGCTTAATGGGCTTATGTTTGGTTCGGCCCAACTAGAAAAGAAAGGAGAATTGTTTGGTTAGATTTTTTTGTTTCGGCTTATATATATTAGCTTATTTTCTAGCTTATTTTTAAAGGACAATGATGAACATATTTGGCTTAATAAATAAGCCCGAATATGGCTTGCTTGGGCTTTTAACCGCGTCCCACATCCAAATCCCGAACTTGGGAAATTTATATTGAAAATGAGTTTTGATTAAATAAGCCCGAACTTGGGAAATGTATATTGAAAATGAGTTTTGATTAAAGTCTATGACTTTAGAAAGTGTGTACACATGAACGGGTCATGCCGAAATTTTATAAAAATTATATATACTTAGGATAAATTGTGAAAATATATTTTTATATGATTTTTCCGAAAAAAAAATATTATTTATAAATGATAAATAACATATAGTTAACTATGAAAATAAATTAAAATACCTATTTACGTTTTTCTACCAACATATTTAATTTAAGAATCGACAGTTAAGCGTGCTCGTGTAAGGGAAGCACTAGCATGGGTGACCTACCGGGAAATTGATAAATTAAAGATATAAACTCATCATTATTAAAATATTTTAAATCAATATTTTGGTTTATTGGGTAAAGAGCCAAACAATGCGATAAATATAAATATATATATTATGCAAATATAAATATATAGTTTTATATATTGAATATTACTATATACCAACAACCACATTACGATCACTAACATTTTATTAACAAAGTAATTTAAATAAACTTTGATGTATCGTCCGCATTATTCTTATCATTCTGATTCTAAGTCGAACCTATATTCTCCTAGGTTGCATTCGTGTACCGTTGTTCGTTTCCGCGTGATCTTATTCCTAGACGTTTACCCTATCACTTCACCAACTTAAGGTGAGTTCATAGCCACACTTTTACTTGTTTTGAATAATTATTTTATAACTTGGGGTGAGAAACATTGCTTGCTTTTAAAAACTAGTCACAAGTACTATACGTGAGAAATTCCCCATTTACGTGTTGCCTAAGTAGCGTTTAGACCACTATTGCCCGAATTATCATGAAATATTAATCACCTTTAATCGACTGGCTGGTTAAGTAAGCGCGAGTGAATAAATAGATCTATTGGGACTAATTATCCCTATCCGGGTAAGAAGCACTTACTAGTTCGAGTTTGCCAAGAACTAACGGATATATGTCATGTCGAAACTAGTTAGGTGATCTTTGGTCGGACACCTGAAGGGCAAGCCTTTATAGCAGTGTACATGCTATCTTTCAGTATTAGCTTCAGTGTCATGAGCTTAGTGCAACATAAACGCCTCTTTATGTGAAGTTGTATCTCCTATAACTGCCACATACGTTTTGATAATCTTGTGGTCCACATTAATTACGTTTGAACTAAACCTATAAATTCACCATCTTTATGTTGACGTTTTAAGCATGTTTTTCTCAGGTGCTTAGCATGGAGGTCCTTGCTTGACTTATGTGAAGTCTAATTGCCCGGACCGTTTTACCATAAATTTATCTATGTCTTTAAATACCATTGTTGAACTTATTTAAGCTTCTGCATTTTAACTTTTTGAATCTTTTAAATTTGATCAATGTAAAACTTATTAATATTTTGAACTTATGCAACGGTGTTTATTTTTAAAACGTACCCTTAGAGATCGTTCTGTATGCTTTGTACTTGAGATATTCAATAACATCACGCCCCGGACGCTAAATCGGACGGGACCCTGTTTGGGGGTGTGACGGATTAGTATCAAGAGCCAAGGTTATAGAGAAACAGGTAGTATAAACTAGATCTGGTCTATAACCAGTATGTGATCCTACGTGATTATATGTGCCTTACGATATTTTACATATACGTAATATGTATATGTACTATGTAATTAAATACTAAGTATAACTAATACTACTATAATTATATTGTATTCTTTTCGCGGTACTGCATTCGATGGTTTATCCATTCGTTTATTCATTCGTTCATTTACCCATTTGATCATTCTTTTCCCGCATCATGCATGGTTGGTATAAAGGATATTTATATAAACTTTTGCTTGTGCAGGTCATGGCTATCTCTGTTATCTCAGGTTTATCAGATTCGTCAGAGGAGAGTGTGGGGACATCTACTGGAGAAGTTATATAGATCCAAGAACAAGGACCTACAAGATGCCTAATAAAAATCAGATACTTCTAAAGGTTCCTATACATCACAATATGTACAGTTTTTATATGAAGACACCTACTCCTGCAAAAGGTTTTGCTTGTTTGATTGCTAAAGCCACATTTGATGAATCTAAATTGTGGCACAGAAGGTTAGGTCATATCAATTTTAAAAACATAAACAAACTTGTGAAGGGAAACCTTGTAAGAGGTCTACCTTCCAAGGTTTTCAAAAATGACCATACATGTGTTACCTGCCATAAAGGTAAACAACACAGGGCCTCCTGTAAGGCTAAATTAGAAAAATTAATCACTGAGCCATTACACACCTTAAATATTGATCTTTTTGGTCCTACTTCTGTAAAAAGCATTAATCATGCAAGTTATTGCCATGTAATTACTGATGATTATACCAGATTTAGTTGGGTATTCTTTTTGGCCTCTAAGGATGAAACTAGTGGCATTCTTCAGAACTTCATTAGGCAGATTGAAAACCAGCTTAGTCATAGGGTTAAAATCATTAGATCAGATAATGGCACCGAATTTAAGAATAGAAATATGCTTGAATTTTGTGGAAACAAGGGAATAAAATAAGAGTATAGCAATGCCAGAACTCCACAACAAAATGGAGTTGCTAAAAGAATGAACATGACCCTAATTAAGGCTGCTAGAACTATGCTAGCAGACTTACTCTTACCAACTACCTTTTGGGCAGAAGCAGTTAGTACTGCTTGCTTTATTTTTAATAGGGTAAAAGTGACTAAACCTCAAAACAAAACTCCTTATGAGCTTTTGTTTGGCCACAAACCAATTATCAGCTACATAAGACCTTTTGGGTGTCATGTTATAATTTTAGATACTCTTAGTGTGCTTGGCAAGTTTGATGGAAAATCTGATGAGGGATTCTTAGGTGGTTACTCTCTAAATAGCAAAGCCTATAGGGTTTATAATTTAGTAACCAAAAGAGTAGAAGTAAATCTGCATGTTAATTTTCTTGAAGATAAACCCAATGTCAAAGGAGTAGGGTATAGATGGATGTTTGATATTGATTATCTTACTGATTCTATGAACTATATTCCTGTATCTTTGGAAAATCAAGCTAACCCACATGCAGGTGCTTCGGAAGTAACTAACAGTGCAGGTACTTCACAAACTCCATGTTCTAATGCTTCTGAGGAAAGAGATGAGGATGTAGAGCTTATTGTTGTGCCTTCAACTGTGAAGACTACTGAAGAAAAAGCTGAATCAAGGAAATCTTCCACAAATTCAAAGAAAGAGGAGATCTTGACAGAACCTCAACAAGAGAAGAAGGTTTCTTCTACTGACACTTCAGAAGATAATCCTAAGATTCTAGCTTTTAGAAGAGAGTTGGAAGAAATTGCTCTAAAGCATTTAGGGAAAGTATCTGAAAACACCTCTACCAGTACTCCTTCAGTTAATACTGGTAGTGAGTCAGTTAATACTGGTAGTTTTGATCCTGATGATTCACCTATGCCAGAGCTCGAAATCTTTCACAAGTCTGAGACAGGAATTTTTGATGAGGCATCTTATGATGAAGAGGGCGTGATAACTGACTTCAACAGCCTACCAACAGAAATTGAAGTCAGTCCTACTCCTACTCTTAGGATTCACAATATTCACCCGAAAAGTCAAATCCTTGGTGATCCTAAGTCAGCTGTGCAAACTAGAAGCAAAGTGCAACAAAAATCAGGAGCTCATGCACTTTTCAGCTTTATTCAAAAGCAGCAAAGAAACAATCACAAAGATCAACAACATTGTTTATTTGCCTGTTTTCTATCTCAGGAGGAACCTAAAAAGATTTCTGAAGCTCTACAAGATGACAGTTGGGTTCAAGCCATGCAAGAGGAGTTGTTACAGTTTAAGCTGCAACAAGTATGGGTTCTTGTAGATCTACCTCACGGAATGAAGGTGATTGGTACAAAATGGGTCTACAGAAATAAAAGAGATGAAAGAGGAGTGGTTGTCAGAAATAAGGCAAGATTGGTGGCCCAAGGGTACACGCAGGAAGAAGGTATTGACTATGATGAGGTTTTTGCTCCTGTGGCAAGAATAGAAGCTATCAGGTTATTTTTAGCCTTTGCCTCATTTATGGGGTTCATAGTATACCAAATGGATGTAAAAAGTGCCTTTCTGTATGGCACTATAGATGAAGAGGTTTATGTCTCACAACCTCCTGGCTTTGTTGATCCTGATCACCCTAAGAAGGTTTATAAGGTGGTCAAAGCTTTGTATGGATTGCATCAAGCTCCTAGAGCTTGGTATGCTACTCTATCAACATTCCTAGAGAAGCATAGATACAAGAGGGGTACGATTGATAAGACTTTATTTATTAAAAGGGACAAGAAGGATATCATGCTGGTTCAAGTGTATGTTGATGATATCATTTTTGGATCTACCAAAAAGTCTTGGTGTGATGAGTTTGAAGCCTTGATGAAAAGCAGATTTCAGATGAGTTCTATGGGAGAACTCACATTTTTCTTAGGATTACAAGTCAAACAGAACAAGGCAGGAATCTTCATATCTCAGGACAAGTATGTAGCTGAGATACTCAAGAAATTTGATCTTGTAAATGTGAAAACTGCAATAACCCCCATGGAGACCAAAGTGGCATTGACAAAAGATGAGGAAGCTGTTGATGTGGATGTGCACTTATACAGATCCATGATAGGTTCTCTCATGTATTTAACTGCCTCTAGGCCTGATATAATGTATGCAGTATGTGTTTGTTCTCGTTTTCAGGTCACTCCCAAGACTTCACATCTCAATGCTGTGAAGAGAATCTTTAAGTACCTTAAGGGCAAACCACATTTGGGCTTATGGTATCCTAGAGAATCACCTTTTGACCTGGAAGCATTCTCTGACAGTGATTATGGTGGGTCCAACCTTGACAGGAAATCCACAACAGGTGGTTGTCAATTTCTTGGACAAAGACTTATCTCATGGCAATGCAAGAAACAGACCATAGTGGCTACTTCTACAACTGAAGCTGAATATGTAGCTGCTGCAAATTGCTGTGGACAAGTATTGTGGGTTCAAAATCAACTACTGGACTATGGTTTCAATTTCATGAATACCAAAATCCACATTGATAATGAAAGCACAATCTGCATTGTGAAGAACCCAGTGTATCATTCCAAGACAAAGCACATCGAGATACGCCACCATTTTATAAGAGATTGTTATGAGAAGAAGCTCATTAGTGTGGAGAAAATTCACACAGACTTAAATGTAGCTGACCTATTGACTAAACCTTTTGATGGACCACGGTTTAATTACTTAGTGGTTAGTATTGGGATGATAAACACATAGCTACATTTAAGGGGAGGCTAAATTGTATAGTGTGTATACTTCTGGTAGTTAGTTTAACTAAAATCTGGCTTAAGTAGTATTAATTCTGGTAGTTATAGTATTAATATTTTCTGGTGGTCAAGTAGTATTATTTGGTAGTTGTTGTATTAATTCGGGTAGTTAGTTTAAGTTTATTTCTGTCTATACAAACTTCTTGCAGCATGTTTTTCTTTGTTTAAGTCTAATTCTTGCAGGCATAGCATGGATTTGCAGATGTAAGGCAGGTGTTGCTTCAGTAAAACTTAATTCTGTTGAAAAAGAGTTATTCGGGTTGTATCTTAATTAATTATGTTGTTGACCATAGTTAAGGTCTGGTAGTGTTAAAATTTAATACTGGTAGTTATTGTTTAGTGCTGGGTTGCGGGTAAATTAACTATCTTCTTTATGTTTTACACTGTTCAAAATGTTACCGTCTATAGAATTTTTTTCGGCGCTTTTTTATTGTCGTTAACATAGAGAAAGCTATATATAGATAAAGTTTGATTTCTCTTTCATCCTTATCTATTTTTGCTATTTATTTATCGCCGAAAGTAAAAATCTCATTAATTTTTATAATGAATACAATCAATTGTATTGTTTACCAGCATCTACAACCTCTCTGTAACTAAACCCAGTAAACTTATTCAGTTTCAAGTCACTTACCTTTTATTACTACTTTCGATTCATGGCTCTCAATTAAAATACTGCGACAAACACAATTTTCAAAGTGGTGGTTTTTGCGCATGCCCTAACGAAAGTGCAGGCGTTTGCTGAGATAGTAGATTTTTCTATGAGGTTCCTACTCAAGGTATGCTTTATCTACTTAATCCAATATCTATGATTTCCTAGTCAAACAGTTTTGGCAGACTGCTACTGCCAACACTATTGCTGATGGGACTCTAAAGTTACATGTAACTATTGATACCACTGTGTATACAATCACTGAGGCATCTATTAGAGATAAGCTTCACTTAGAAGATGCTTCAGGAATTACAATGTTGCCAAATAATGAGATTTCTGATGGGATGGGGCAAATGGGGTATCCTACTGACGGATCTTTCACTTTTAGGAATAGCTTTTTCACACCCCAATGGAGATTTTTAGTCCACCATCTTATGCATTGTATAAGCTCTAAGAGTGGTGGATAGGATCAACTTGGTAGCAAATTTTTTATTATTTCTTTTTTTATTTTTTTTTTTATTTTTTTTTTTTATTTATTTTTTATTTCTTTTTTTTATTTTTTTTATTTTTTTATTTTTTTATTGTTTTATTTTTTTTATATTTATTTTGCTATGCTTTGAATTGTCTTTCCACTGGCAGAGTTTATAATTTTCAAATAATTCTTTGATGGCATGGTGGCCAAACTTGAAAAAGCAAAACAAAGTTTTTGATGTATCCTCGTTTTATGCAACTGATTTGGACATTTCTAAAGGTAAACTAACACTTTATTTGGCTGTGACCCTAACCAAAAAGATTTTTAGGATTATGAAAAGGGGGGGATTTAGAGGGGCTTCAAGACCTTTGTTGTCGTCCAAATTGTTCTCTGGTATTTAAACTCCGGCTGCTCCAAGCATATGACCGGAGATCACTCTCAGCTCACCAATTTTGTCAATAAGTTTTTGGGTACAGTTAAATTCGGAAATGATCACGTGGCAAAGATATTGGGATATGGTGATTATCAGATTAGGAATGTTACGATATCAAGGGTTTACTACATGGAAGGACTTGGACACAACTTATTCTCCGTTGGGTAATTTTTTGATTCGAACCTTGAAGTTCTTTTTCGTCAACACACCTGCTTCATTCGCAATTTAGAAGGTGTTGATCTATTGACTGGATCTCGAGGCAACAATCTGTATACTTGGAAAAGGATCTCAAGCAAACCAAGCTGACAATGGGGAGTGCTATTGTGAAGTTGGTCAAGAAGGTGAAGAAGCTGGAAGGTATTTTGAAGAGGAAAAATGTGGTCTTCTCAGACTCTGAAGAGGAAGAACCTGAGGATCAGGGGAGGAAAAGTCAAGATGATCCTCTAGTTTCTTTGGTACAAGGGCTGGTTACTCCTTCTAAGTCTACTGTCAACATTTCAGGGGAGGAACAAGTTGAAGACATAAGCCCTAATACATTAGAGGCAGCTAAAACTCTCTCCAGGGTTGCCTCTCAAAAGCCAAAGTCCATAGATAAGGGAAGGAGATATAAGAGAAGGAAAGAGACTAAGGGAAAGAAGGTTGTCACAAGCTTGGATTTTCAAGAAGAAGTTAATACTGGTGCTGAAGGAGTTAATACTGCTGAAGGAGTTAATACTGGCAGTATTAAAGTTAGTACTGTTAGTGGGCAAGTTAGTACTGACAGCATTAACAAGTCTATTCCTTCACCTGATAAAGGCCAAAGAGAAGGAAAAGCTCCTATGATCATTGAAGAAGCTCCTAAGAAGACTAAGGAACAAATTCTACAGGAGGAAGCTAGTTTAGCTGAAGCTATCAGATTGGATACTTTGGAGAAAGAAGAAGAGGCTAAACAAGTACACTTGGATTCACTCTTAGCACAAAGAATTGCAGAAGAAGAAGAATTGAATGAGCAACAAAAGAAAAGAAGAGCTCAAGTTCAATTTGAAGCTCAACATTACACAGATGAAGATTGGGATCTTATTAGAGCAAAGATTGAAGCTAATGCAGAGTTGTCAAAGAGTATGCTGGGAACTGACTTACAAGGAGAAGACTTTGCAAAGAAGATGGTTGATTTAGTAAATCAAAGGAAGAAACATTTTGCAGAAGAAAGAGCAAGAGCCAAAAGAAATAAGCCCATGACCCAATCACAGCTGAGAACATATATGATGAACTACTTAAAGAATCAGGGGACATGGAAGCTATCTCAGCTGAAGAATTTGAGTTTTAAAGAAGTGAAAGAAGAATTTGATAAGCTGGTGAAGCAGGTTGAATCTTTTGCACCAATAAACTTTGAAGCTACTAAAGAAAGTCTGAAAAGATTTGGTGAAGAACTCCAAACAAAGACTTCAAAAAGACTAAAGAGTGATGAAGCAAAAGATGATGAGCCAACCAAGAAGACTGGAAAGAGGAGAAAACAGATGGCAAGGAAAGGATTACATACAGACCTTGATAAGGATGATTCTGAAGATTCAGATGAAGCTAGTGAACAAGATGATTCTGCTTCAGGTACTAAAATTCCTATTAATCCTGTTCCTGTAGCTATGAAATCACCTAGTATAGCTACTTATAAGATCATCAAGCAAGGAGAGAGAGGTGTGTACCAAATTATTAGGGAAGATGGAACTGATATAGTGTACATAAATTTTGGAGCTATGCTAAAGGATATAACTAGGGATGATCTTACTGAATTATATAGGATTGTCATGAATAGATATGGTATGAATGGTCCAGAGGATGAGCTTGAGAAGGTGCTTTGGGGATATTTAAAGAATATGTTTGAGGAACCCCTTAGAACAGATCCTATTTGGAGTTTATTAGGTCAACAAAGGATCATAAGTTGGAGATATTATGATACCTGCAGAGTACACTGTTTGAACTTGGAGTCAATGGATATATATATGCTAATTGAAAGACAATATCCTTTATCTGCTGAGGTATGCAAAGCTATGCTAGATAAGAAACTTCAAGGAGGAAAACCAGATGAGGATTGCTACAAACTGTTGAAATGGATGGAAAAGCAAGCTGGCATTAGGAAGTAGTATAGGTTGATAAGTTAGAAATCTAGGATGGAAATGAGAAGAATAACACTTGGTGGAGGTGCTATGCACTAACACAACAAATGGTTATCAGTCCACCATGTCTAACAAACATAAGGACTGGCTAGTCCAGGAGCAAACGGTATTGGTACGATTCCTCAAATCCGTTAATGGCTGACAATTTGCAAAAATTTGTATGGTTATCAACTCACAATATCTGGTTAGTAAAGAGTTGGTAGCCCAAAAGTTATGGATTGTGGTAAAGGTGTGGAAAACCTTAACTAGTCATGAGGTTATGTCTTGGTAAAGTCAAATTGCAATCCTTATTAGTTGGTTGACACTTTACCAAAAATGTGGATGGTACATCCAACTCACCAAGTTTCAGTACAAAGATGTTGATATGGTAATCAATCCACAATGGAATTTACCTTTTCAGGTGCTAAAGGATTGACTAGCCCTGTGCCAAATGGCTACAGGTAAAGGCATTCAAATTCGTTTATGGACTATAATGGTTTGACAAAAATCCATATGGTATTCAATCACCAATGTTCCATCGTACTGAGAGTTGAACTGGGTTTTAATTCGACCGTGGACCATGCACCTTTCTGGTTGCAAGATGACTACTCCAGAGTAAATGGCTAATGTAAAGAGACATCAATCCATTTAAAAGTTTATGTAATTCACTCTACAGGGTTCAACACACCTAGAAGTGATGAGAATAGTCTGAAACCATAAGATTTGATGTACATATAGTCAATGTTGCTGATATGAAGGGATGCTGAAAAGCTTTGAAGAATAGTTGCTGCAGAGATAAAAAAGAGATGATTTGAAGAATTGCAGATCAAGAATAATTAGAAGAATTTTATTAATCATCCTCAGGAAGCTCAAATTGAAGACATTTGATGAACTTGGAGTTCACAAGGAAGATTCAAGTTAGGGTGGATTGTTGGGAAATAGATTGTAAAAGACTTAATACTGGTAGTATAACAGTTAAGTCTGGTAGTATTAGTTAGTTCTGGCAGTACTAAGTTAATACTGGCAGTACTAAGTTAAGTCTGGCCGTAAAGATAGTTAGTATATGTTAGAATAGCAAGTCTATAGTTAGTTACTGGTAGTATTTGTTAAGTCTGTTTATACTACGAAATAAATAGTATCTTGAGATATCTTAGGAGATTTTAGGATAAGATGGGAATTATCTTTCACACGTTTGTAATGCCTTTAGGGTTTCTTGGGTTTAATAAGGAACCCTACGGCATATAGTTTTATATATGTAATAGAAGCAGTGAAGCTTAATAGAATAATCAATAGGCTTAATTTTTAGTATCATTGTTCTTCTTAATTCTTGTGTTAAGATTCTGCATTAACACTTGATATTCATAGTCAGTGTCTCTCACATAGTTGATTTGGATTTATTCAAGTTAGCTATTGTCTTACAAAGGCTAGATAGATCCAATACAAAGGACCTACAGTCTGCCACATCAGCCTGGTGACAAGGCGGTAGGTGAGGCATCAACAGGTAGAGGCTGGTCCTCCAAAGGTGACTCAGCATTGAGTGGCGCTAAGTACTCGGGGTACTCAGGCTCAGGTACGTATGGTACCTCAACAGGTGAAGTTGGGTGCTGAGGACCGGGCACGTAATCGGGAGATGGTGGGTGCTCGAGTCCTGGCACATAGTCCGGAGATGGCGGGGCTACCGGCTGCATAGAGAGTCCATTGTATCCGTATATGATGACTCGTGGAGAACCTCTATCAGACAGCTCTCTCATCACTCCAAAAGACTTCTCCCCTGGTCAGAAATTAGTGTAGCCAGAGTGTTGGTGACTGTGGATGACTGAAGACATGACAGGATCTGTAACACTCTCAAAAAGGCGTTTACTTAGTACATATTATAGACTCATATATAATATACTTAATATAATCTAAACACGTATAGTGAACACATGCAGCATCTTAGTATACTCAAATAATGCTACAAGTAATGTATTAGTTTGAATGTCCTATGAAAATCCCTTTGTATGATGCAATGTTTGAAAACGGTTATAGTCCAAGTAAAAACATTTGACCTGGTTCTCTATAACCTTGGCTCTAGATACCAATCTGTAACACCCCCAAATAGGGTCGCAGCGGAATAATGAGTCCGGGAGCGTTACTTCATAGATCAATAGCACAAGATATGAGAACGACCTCTAAAAGAGTCGTTTAAAATACGATACATTGGATTTATTGAAATTGTTTAATACAAAGCGCAACGGCTTAAATTGTTCAACATTTGATAACAAAGATTTTAGATCATAACAAAAATCCCAAGATGTAATGACTCCAAATCTTTTATGCATGACTCCCCAAAAGAGTATCCCCAATGTATCCTTAGCACCTCGTGCCTCATTGACCTGAGAAAACATGCTTTAAAACGTCAACATAAAGTTGGTGAATTCATAGGTTTATGTAAATATAATGTAGGACCGCAAGATTTCCAAGTGTATGATAGTGCAACAGATGCAAACATCACAAAGTGTAATTACGTTTCTCTAAGCTCATGACACTGAAGCTCGACATGTATGATTTGCAATATAAATTGCCAACATTGCCCTTGATGATGTTCTAACCCGCAACATCCCAAATCCGACATGGTATACGTCCGTTGTCCGGCAAACCGGCACAGTGAGTGCTACTCACCCGAACAGGGATGTCAATCCCAAATAGATCTATTTATAACATTCGCGCTCACACAAAGTAATTGACAGTTCATGATAATGGGCACAGTGGGTTATCGCTACTTAGGCAAACACGTAATCATGTTAAAAAGGTACACTTGCGTCCTATTTGTAAAACAATGCATGTTTCTCACCCCAAAAGTTATAAATCATTGATATAGTAAAACATGGGGCTATGAACTCACCTTAGTGAATAAACTGATGTATATGAATCAAGTGAATGGAAACGTCACGGATAAGACCGAATGCAACCTAATTAAATATAGGTCGTATGAGTACAATGTACTTAATAATACTACATCACAAGTTATATAGTTACACCACCACCTAATAGTTTTTGTTTAGTTTAAAATGTCAAAACAATGTTTAAACCGTACTTTATTGAATAAAGGTGTTTGTATTTGTATCCGTAAAATAAAGTGTGGTTTTCGTCTCATAATTGATTGTTTGTTAATAATACATGTTTTAATATTATTATTGATTATATAATTATATTATGTAATTGGTTTAATTGTTTTTATAATAAAAATTCTTTGTTTCACCATTTACCCTCAACTTCTCAAAGCTACACTTTTAGTCCTTCTAGTTCTAACTTTTACACTTATGGTCCTTATACTTACAAATTACATTTCAAGTCCACTAAGTTTTCCAATCTGTCAAAAACAGTCCCTCAACCTTATAAGAATAATAAATTGGCAGATTTAACCCTTATGTTTTCGTTTTGGACCACCATTGGTCCTTTAAACTTTGTAAAAGTTGCATTTTAATCTTCGAAAATTGTATAAGAATTCACTCCAACGAGTATAGGGCATATTGGTGTTTTGATTAAATTCTACTCTTCAGAGCCGCTCGTAGAATAAAGTAACAGCCTCTTGTTTATGTCTTTGCAGTTCTTTGAAATGTCTAGGAAAAGAGAAGAACATGCAGTGTGTGTGACTCTTTATTCGTAGCTAGAAGACCATGATGTCTAGGCGAACACTTGCATCACTATCTGTCGTGCTAAAATAAGGTCCGGTATAGGTTTATTAAAGGTACTCCATAGATGTGTGTACGAATGTGTCTATTTAAAGTGACAGATGGCTATAAGCTAATAAATGCATGTCTCTCATCAAATGTGTTAGTTACCCTATTACACACACACAGCACACTACGTAGCTGGAACACTAATACACTACAGCCTACTGAGTTGCTCGTGGTCGAGAGCCTACTTAGAACTTAGGATGCCCTTCGGCTACACCTACTATCACCACATTTCCCTACCGATACCGCGACGCCACTTTCCTATCTCCGCGCAGCCCTACCGCGGATTCACCCACTAGACTTTCCTCTCCAATCTTATTACTGTTCGACAAACCTCAATGTGTTTTAATTTTAGCATCTCAGTTGTTTCCACTTATTAGCTTATCTCATAAGCTCAATCCGCTAGTTATGTAGTAGATGGATAGTTGGGAAGCTTTGCAGATGTTTCGGAGTGCCCCACGCCCCACCAATCTACAGACCTAGTAATCGTCTCCATGATACTGCATCATATCCCGCGTACTGAATCCGGAGTACCACTCGCGCGACACCACCGCATAACCACTCAGGGCCCTCCTTATTGTGTGCCTATCACTACCGTACGTCGGCATCATAGAACTGACGCAGCTACCTCATAGACCAGAGAACACCACTATGTTCGCGACTTTATAGACTAAGAGACCATCATGATCGTCAGAGTTCCACCGCTGGCCGCCGATGCGACTTCCGCAGTCTGTGGCCACAACTATCGCTCCGCCCCTCCCCCTCTCCACCCTGCCTGCTCGTTTATTTTCTAACTCACCGCCGTTCTTGTGTTCTACCCACGTCCTGTTTGTGATCACGCACTCATAAGTCCCGAACGACAAGCTTGGGCGTTTATAAGAGTGCACATTTAGCCACCACTCTTAATCTTTCCATGCAAAAACGTATTTAGACAACTATGTCGATTTCTTTAAATGTAACAAACGTTAATTTTCGGATACATATTTAACATAATACTAAATCATATTTTTTTATTACCATGTTTGTCGTTTATTAAAAATTTATTTTCTAAATTATTTGATTCGAAAACTGAAAAAGACGCACTATATGATTATCTTCATAGTTGATTATCAAAAATGAACCACTAAATCACGTTTTCACGATTCGGACCCTAAAGCAATTTGATGTAAAACGATATTTCAGACAACTTTTTAGTTTTGCCCGAGACCCAGAAACGGGCAGAAAGTGACCGAAATACACTCGCAAAATTTTTAGAAACGAGAACAACGTGTACCGACACGAAAATAATTAAATTATATTTTATCTTATCACTTTTATTAAATAAAATTATTTAATATAAATATTTAATCGTTTTTAAAAACAGGGAATAATCGGAGTTAAGATTTTTTCCGTTCGGACTAGGTATAATCAGTGATATCAATTAAATATCCAATCTATTTTATAAATATTATAAAAATCATTTATGTAATAATTATCAAGTAAATACTCATTTTTGTTGGAAAAATGATTTGGAAAACAATGGCGTAAGTTTCGTGATTTGAATCATCCGTTAAGTCGCTTTCCAAAACGATGTCCCGAAACCACTGAATTGTATAAAAAGATAACTCAAAAGTTCAACTTTTAGGTCCCTGGGGAAAATTTACCCTCATCTTTCAATACACTTTTTATCACTTTTATTTTATAACTTTTATAGTATCTAAATTATATTATATATATATATATATTATGATATTATATATAAAAATCATACACTTTTGTTCTTTTTATAAAAAATAAAACACACAGGACAGACTTCATCTTCAACCTCTCTCCCCCTCACCCCACCTACCGCGCTACTGTTCAAGAACAGGCACCACCACTCTCCACCACTGCCGCCGACCGGCCACGCCGCCGCCGGCCACCGCCGCGCCGGCCACCACCACAGCCACCGCACCAGAAAAGTTTGTCGGGGTCTTTTATGACCGAAAACCCAAAAACGATTTCTATCGACCTACCGATTCTAATCGAATACCCACACTCCACGCTTCTACCACGCCGCCGCCCCTCTTTTTTTATTTTTACTCGTTGCTCAGCCGTCCGCTCATATCATCTCTTCACCCCGCTGGCCACTCCCGCTCCGCCGCCCCACAACAGCCGAAACCACAACATCCCCATCGTCACCATACTACACGCTACACCATGACCACCTCATCACACACTCCTCATCTCCATGGGCCTGCCGCATGCCACCTTCCTCACCCATCTATCCACGTCGTCATTCCACGGACATACCCCCCTTTTTTTTCGGCAGACGAAGCCAAACATAAAGGGTTGTGCTGTATGTAATTCTGTGGTTTTATTTATCAAGCAAAAGGGTGCGTTTGATTTTCGTATATGCACCGAGGGTGCGTTCGGGTTGCTCATACACCACTAGGGTGCGTTCGGTTTGTCTTATCACCACCCAGGGTTTTTTAATTTCTTGTTAAACTGCGTCGGTTCACTGTGTCGCCACCCTAAGGGTGCTGTATGGGGTGGCTAGGCCACCCATATTGGGTGCGTTTGGTTCTGTGAGTCACAGCCAAAAGGTGTGTTTGGTTTTAGGTTTGGCTTAAGAAAACTATATAAGGCTGTGTTTGGATTTAACAGCGATAAGTTAGCAGTTTGGTGATTTGATAGCTGTTAACACAAAGGGGATTCCTCTTTATTTCCTTTGTGTTTCGGTGTAGCAGTTAAGGGTGTTTGGTTATGCAGTTAGGAGCGTTTGGTTTAGCACAAAGATCAACAATAAGGGTTCGTTTGGTTTATATAAATAAACTAATGAAAAATATCGTAAGGTTTAATATTATAAACGGAATTAATGGTAGGTTTATTGGTTTTAAATAAACATACTACTTATTATTTAACTTCTTAATTGATCTCGTTTAGATATATATGTATAATTGAAACACGCGGGTTGTTTGGAAGTGGAAAAACATTAGATTATATAAAAATGGGAAACGTTATATAACCGGAAAGGTCATGACGAAATTTATATAACTTTTTATATTTAGTAATGTGTTACTAAAGCCTATATTATTTTAGAAACCGATAAAACTGGATTAAGTTATATTTAAAGAGATATTAAATTAAATATTACAATAGGGAAAAACATTGAGTTTTTGTAAAAATGAGAAACGTCTTATAAACGAATAGATTATGCCGAAAAATCTATAAACTACTACACTTAATAGATTTCATTATAATTTCTATTATCTTAGAAAAACCGATAAAAGACGAAGTTATATGGTTTTAAGATTGTTAATTCGTTATTATGCGATAACCCGACAAACGAACGAAAACTATACTTTTACAAATGAGACAACTATTTTAGCCACAACCCGTCGAGGAAACGAAATATAAATTTATAAAATATTATTTTATATTTTATAATTGTCAACTAGAAGATAACATCATAATTGTTGTAAAAGCTTTACAAACATCGTTTTAACATAATTTGTAACCTTAAAACATCGTTTACATCTATACAAGAACTTTTTATTTATTTAATTGGTTGTCTTTGTTGTATAATTCACGGTATGAGTTATATAATTGTTTATTTTGCATAGGTAATATATACGGAATATATTACACACTTTGCGTTTACTTTCGATTTATTTTATTTAACCAACCACCAAACTATTACAACTTGAGATCTAATCCTTTTATCAACGTGACGCGTTGATGTAACTATCCATCGGAAAACCCAAATACATTATCCTAGGCTAGTGGATCTTAGCCGTTAAGATAAACCGCAACTTCTTGGTCGAGCCGTTCCAGTTTCCGTTTTGTCTGGCGCTTAATATGCGCATTCCCGCCAATCGTTCTACAACATCAATGTGAGTTTATAGCCCCACGTTTTACATGTTTTACATATATTTTGGGGTGAGAACATGCTTGTTTACAAATGCATTTACATGGTTGATTACAAATTGGTTTACATACTCATTTACATAGCTCGCTATGGGATACATTACTTGACTTCATTTTTGGTCATGAATACATACTTTGCTTTTGAAATGATTACGGATTAGCTTAAGCGGATTGAACTGATAACAACAAGTTACTGCCCGGGTGTTCTTGGAGGGAACACCTACAAGGGGTACATTACTGCCCGAGTGTTCTTGGAGGGGACACCTACAAGGGGTACATTATTGCCCAGGTGTTCTTGGAGGGGACACCTGTAACGGGAGTACATATTATTTTCATAAATGTCGGGTGTTCTTGGAGGGGACACCTGCGATAGGTACACATTAGTGCATCGGTTTCATGAACTTAGAGTAATCATAATCACTGTTTTATACACACCTGAACATTTGCGCGTTGTCTTGAATAAAGTGGCAATACATACTTTGAACAAAGGTAGTCCAACTATACATACGTTTTGATGACTATTTGGGGATTTAAATGGTCATGCATGCTTTACAACTCTTGATTTCTAAAAATCATACATACATTTTGGAAGAACATTTAAGGATTTAAACGGTCACACTTACTTTACAGAACTTTGGTTCAATATTTATACTTACAGAAACCTATAAACTCACCAACTTTATGTTGACACTTTTTAAGCATGTTTTTCTCAGGTGAATTAGATGCTTGGCTTACTTGATGTGCACTGGAGTCTAAATTTGACAAGATTTCATTTATGGATTTCTGTTTACATACAAATGATCAAATCTCACTGGGTTGTTTTCAAGCTTTTCATTGTGATGCAATTATGGGACAAATGTTATATCAATTTCAAGGAAATCAACGAGATTACTTTTCAAATGACACATTTAGAGGTCGTTCTCTTGTATCTTGTGCTGTTGTATTATGAAGTAACGCCCCCGGACATATTTCCGTTGCGACACATTTTTGGGGGTGTTACATAAATGATGCTATAAAATAGATGTTATTTGATGTCACCAGCATATCATTCCAAGATTTAGGCGGTACTTCTTCCAAAAACCTAGACACGCTAATTATGTCACAATTAAACGCATCCACATAAAGCAAGCATTTGTTGATTATAACATATCTTAGGAGATTAATAATGGTGATCTTATTAAACCTTAGCTCAACGAAACTTTACTAACTTACTGCTTAATGGCTCTTTATATACTAGTAGTCCATTGTCCAAGTTCTTACCAAATGAATCAAAACGTCATTTATTGAGCCCATGTCACCTGCTAGTCCAACTTGTTCACTAAACCAATGGCAAGGATAGGTCATTATTTGTGATCCTATGATTATAGATATATAAATTGCGGATATGGAGAGCTATCCCGGCTTCTAGCTAGCTCGATATTAAGCATTCCTAGATCCAGTTGAATGATAGGTCGCATACTTAAGCACGTAAACGAGTACATATTGATTAACATATTCAACAATCAATGATAAATTAAGTAATCGAGATAAACAAACCAAACATTAAATCTTCATAAACATGGGTAATACCTAAAGGTATTACCCTATAACCATTGTAATGAATACAAGAATAATAATCGAATCAACTAAGGTAAACTAACCGAGTTAAACGAATGATACCAAAAATCGAATTATTATTAGAGTATAGATGATTACAAGGTGTTTATATGGAATTAAGACTGTTTCTTGACCTTCTTTGCTCTTCTTGGCTTCTGAAAATCGACTTCTGTGGTTAGGGTATCAAAAATATGGTTAAGCACACCCTAAAATCCTGTTTAGGGATTTGTATTTATAGTGTCTGGAATTTCTTCGATACGCCATATTCGTTAAGGTCAATACGGCGTATTGGGAGTTTCTTAGAGTAGGGGCCAGGTTCAATATCTTCCAGAATCTTCAAATAATCTTCAATACGGCGCATAGAGTCTTCTGGATACGGCGTATTGATCTTTAATTCTTCATGGTTTCTTGTGAAGTGCAGGCATAGATACGCCATATCTTCCTTGATGGATACGGCGTATAGGTTGTCAGAACAGTATCTTGAGATTTCATCGTTTAAGCTCCAAAATGCATGCCTTTTTGCATATCTTCACCAATTACTCCTTAATTATTGCAATTAACAACTTTAAGCAATTAAGTACGAATTCATGCAATAATTATACAAAATGTGTAAGAAACATGGGATAAATGATGCTATAAAAGTAACGTTATTTGATGTCATCAAATATCCCCCACTTGAATCCTACTTATCCTCAAGTAGACTTTAAAAAATTTATGAAAATGTATCCTAACCATAGTCAAGGATTTTTCTTTTATGCAATTATTCGTTTAATTACTTGTACAAAACCAAACACCACATGAAATAGGAAGATGAAATCACTCAAATCACTCAACTAATCTATGTGGTATCATGTAACTAATTCTCTTAATTGCTCGGTCGTGACGAGTAATCATTCCTAGGCTTGGCAAGTATGCACATCTCCACCACTAAAGCTAAGAAGTGACAAGTCTACAAAGGTAAATTAGGTTTAAAAGGTTTAAGGGGTTGATCACTCTTTTTAGTCTCTATTGATACCAATATTCCAAAAAAGGCGACAAACCACATATACACATCCATAACGATGGAACAGACACATATGGTTGCATTCATTCCTTAACTCGAATAAGCTAAAGAATAGGGCTAGTAGTCTTTACCAAAATTAGTAAACCAGCAGGGGCGACAAACCATATATACACATTCGTAACGATGGAATAGACATACATGATTGCATTTATTCCCCCACTCGAGTGGAACCAAGGGTTAGGACGAACAGTGATATATGGTAGGAATCTTCTAATCCTTCACCAAAAGTAATAAACCAACAATGTAACACCCCCAAAAAATCATATACAACGCAGCGGAATACCAAATGGGGTGTTACTTCGTAATACACAGCAATAGGTACAAGAGAACGACCTCTAGGTGTCGTTTGAAAAATAACATTTGTTGATTCAATAAAAATCTGAATTTAATAATACATTAAGGCACAGTGTTGCTAGTACTTTCCCGATCGTACCCATGAAAAAGACACATAATTATATACATAAACGTCTTGATCATAGATCAACAAAAACAACCTTAGTTGGCGTTCTCGTAATGGTCAACTCCCAATCATCCATACTACACATACTTTTACAATATTAGTGGTGATATCGACCACTTTTATACAAGAAATACATTGTTGGTTTATTTCGACCAACATACAACAATACTCTACAAAATCACTTTTCTCACTTTTTTTGATTTTTTTAGGAACATATATACACTACGAATTTTGGTGTAATTTCCTCATCTTCACGATCACAATAGATCCGGATAATTTATCCATTCTCCTCCATACTTCGGATGTAAAACTTGATGTGTGAAAGTAGTAAAAATCCACTGAAAAATTAAGATTTAAAAATATACACTACTTTCACTTTCCCAATTTCATTATGCAATTTTCTAACCTAACTGTTGATAGAAATATTTTCATTGCGACATAGGAAATACAATACTTTACACAAAAGCAACTAGCAACCGATTAAGGACTTAATCTAATAGGGTAGGCTAAGGTGTAACGAAACAAATATTTGGTGTAAGAAAAAGAATTGAATGGCTCAGTAGGTTTTTTAGGGGTATCTTACTCTTAAAATGAGAGTAAACAAAAGGGTTTATACGGGGGTTAACTAACCAGTGTAGTTAGTTAATATCATAACATGTATAGGCTTTTTGGGTGTAATCCTAGAAATTTACCAGTTTAGAAAATGTCACTCCATCTATTAAGATAGTACTTATTATTGTGGTCTCAAATAGATATACCAAGTCAAGTTCTAAAGTCTACAACATCACCGACACACTCATAATTTTGTGGAATTTTGGTTAACATTTGGAAACGGATAAAGCTAAATTCTCACAATATCTAACAAGGGTTATGTGTGCGGGTTATGTAACTAATAATTTCACAAAAGTATGCTTGATATTTTTTTAAATTTAGGCATATGGTATGTGTTTAATTACACATACCTTTTACCTTTAAAAACGAGCTAAAATAACCAAAAACGGACTTAAAATGCCAAATATATGCTTGTTTTGCTAATTGTATTGTGCAGGAACGGATAACTAAGAAAAGGACGAAAAACGAAGCCAAAACGACAAAACCGAACATGGAATGGAAAAGACTGTGAAAGACAAAGCCAAATCGAAGCCGAAAAGTCAATCAAGTCAAAAAGTCAACAGAAAAGTCAACTGGTCAAAGTCAAAGTCAACACCGACATGGTCAAGTCAAAAGAAAGTCAAAGAAGAAAAAAATATAACTATAGGGACTGAAATTGCCAATTCCCTAAGTTATATTTACAAAGGAAAAGACAAGGGCTGATTTTGCAAATTACTTGAAGTAACAAGTGGGGGGGCAAAACTGCCAAGTCCCCATACTTGTATTACACAAGGACCGACTTTGCAAGATCCTTATATGAGTTGAGGGGGCTTAGTTGCCAAACCCTCAAACCCATTTATAACCAAGGACCATGGGTGCAAACACCCATACATCTTTGGAGGACCAAAGCTGTCAAACCCACAATCCTTTGCCTGTTATACTCAAACAGCTTTTCCCGCCATTGTTTTCCCCCCAAAAACAACTCACGGGTTTGCAACCCCGTTTTTACCCTGTAAACTATCACCACCACCATGGGTAATCACTTCCCCCCTCCTCCACTAACTTTCCCACCAAAAGAGAAGCCTTGCCATGTTGGCAATCTCCCAATTCCCCATAAAAGTAGCCGAACCAATGGCTAAGATGGTTTTAAAAGAAGCACAAGGACTATGGATGGCTTGGATTTACTCATCGAAGTCTCTCACAAAAGAAACACAAGAAGAAGAAGCTGAAGACATAGCTTATAGTATAAATAGGGTCTTAGTGATGGTTGAAAGAGAGTAGTAGATTATTTAGTTAATTAATTTTAAATTCAGCAAAATTTATGTTTGTTTAGGCTTATTTACAGCTTATTTAAAGTTCTTTGTACCCTTTTTATCAATTAATGAAGTATTGGAGTTTTTAAGAATTTCTACCCGTTTTAAATTGTTACCATTCAAGTGCTTAAATTTCCTTCTTATGTACTAAAAAATATAATTGTGTTCTAAGTTGCAATTGCCTTCTTAAAATCTTTAAAGCTCTCAATATAAGCTATCTCTATAACCTGTTCAACATTTTTTATACAAAACTTCAAGGAAAATTCAAGAAAGTGACAAGTTACTGTATGTGTGATCAAGAATGGATGAATAAGCTATATTGGAAGGCTTATTGGTTTTGCTTAGTTTTAGCTTATTTATAAGCTGTGGGTAGGATTTTAGAGCTTAATAGGTTTCAAAACCCTGTTTTGAGCAAGGGTAAAGGTACATTCTCTTTTTAAATTTTACCTCAGTTACTGTAGCAATAGCTTTAATACTTATTCTTAGCTTATACTGTTCTTGTGGCTTATTGATGTTTATTTGAGCTTAATTTGCTCCAAGTACTTTTTCACATCATTTTTCATGCAAGTTGTTAAAAACTGTCAAAAAAAATGCTTAACCAGTTCTACGCTGATTGTCCATTTTAAGTTGCTATTTGTTTTGCTTTTTTATCTTTTTTATAACTGTTTAATTGTGCTTAAGTAGCATTAGTCATTTTCAATTTTAGTTAAATTCATTTTTAGTAGTTTTAAATCACTTTGGTCAAAATTAAAGGGGTAGTTTGGGTTAACTACAAAAAACGGGTCAAAAATGTTTTTAGGGTTGTTGTCATTAAGTTAATTGTAGTTTTTAAGTAATTAAGTAGGTAGTTTAAGGCTGTTTTTAAAAGTTGTTAAGTTCTAAAATTGTTTTTCAAAGCTTCTCTAAGCCACCCTTGAAACTGTGGATTTTAAGAAAAATCTAAAGTGCTTATTTGGTTAAGCACTTGAGATTCTTAAGTTTCAGTGAAAAAGAGTGTTTTTGTGTTTTAAAAAGAGGCTGGCCACAAAGTCCTTTGGTCACTTGACTTTTAAGTCAAAACCACCCAGTTGTAAGTTTAAGTTTTAAAAGCTAAAAAGCCCTTTTTCACCCTTAAAAATCAGCAGCTTTTCTTTGTGTTTAGGGGCTTAAAATTTGAGCATAAGCTCACCTCAAACCACACAAGATCTGTTTTAACTTATCTTTTAAATTTAAGCTTATTTGACAGCTTTAAATAAGCTGTCAAATAAGCCCTTGTGTTAGCATTAATTTCCCCTGGTGCAAAGGGCCAACTTTAAGCCCTTGCATTCTAGCTTTTTAGTGTGCATAAGCCCTAACTTTTGGCTTATTTGGAGAGCCCATAAGCTCTTAGACAAGCCTGCTTAATTTCAGTCCTTAAAAGCCCTTTTAGATAGCTTATTTTTGATCCAAGAGTGAGACCCTAGCTCAATTTATACACCAACATTACTAATTCTTTAGTTAGTACTGTTGTGGGTATTAAGCTATCTCTTTGGCTTATTGAGCTTATCCTAAGTTGCTTATTCTTGTTCTTAGCTTTTATTTTGATAGTGTAGTTAGTTGTGAGTGCTTATTTGCCCTTTTTCATTGCTTAATTTAGTGTTGACAGTAGAACCTTTTAGCTTTTAAGCTTAGTTAAGTTCTGTCATTTAAGCCCTTTTTCCAGCTTATTTAGTTTATACATTTTAGTCCTTAGAGCTTATTTAGGTTAGTTTAGGCCCCCTCTTTAGCTTATTTAGTTTAGACTTAGCTTAAATGTCCACAAAGTCCAAAAAGACTTAGCATTTTAAGCTGTTAAGCTCTTTTTAGCTTCTGTCACTTTAGAAGCCCGTTTTTAGCTTATTTATAAGCTTTCAAAAAAAGTTGTAGTTGAGAAAGTTGTTAAGCCCCACGAGCTTAACAACTTTGTTTTACAAAGTTTTTCCAAAAAAAAAGAAAGGAGACAAGGGGTTACCCGGGTGAGCAAGACTCGAACCCGGGTCTCAACCCTCGTACACCTTTCTTTATAACACACACATACCGCTGCGCCCTTGGGACTTTTCTGTCATAGTCCCAAGGGCTTTGGTATTTAAGGTGGTTTTTGGCTTATAAGCCTATAAGCTGTTAACAGCTTATTACGGGCTTATTAATAAGCCAACTTTTTGTTTCTTATTTTTCGTAGGATTATTATAGTATCTAGTATTTTTAGTAAAATTTTCAGAATTTTTCAAAGTCATTTAGTATTTTTTACAATTTAATTTAGTTAAAAGTTTTAAAAATTCATAAAAAATACAAAAATTATCAAAAAAATATTTTTCTTTTTTAGAAAATTTTCTTTAGTCTTATAGTTTGTAGGAAAAATATAAAAATTTTCGTAGGGTCATTTTTATAACTTTTTGCTTTTTAAAGAACGGGTCCGGGTGCGGTTTTTTGTCTTGACTCGTTTTTGGGTCAAACGAACTCCGTTTTCAGTCTAGTCTTTTTCATTCTTCGTTATTTGTCTCCTAGAGTAGTTTAGAAGTGAAAATTTCTTCGTAGGGTTAATTTTGAAGTTTTTAGGTTTTTCCCCCTTTGTTCGGGATTCGTGCTCTCGTTTTCTAGCTTAATTTCTTAATTTTTAGGTTTTTCTTAAACGTTTTTGTTTATTATTGTTTAATTTAACTTCCTGCACTCTCAAATCATTTTTCTCATTCAAACTCCAATCTTCCGACTGTATCGATTTTCCAGCACAGCCTCATTGGGGAATTAACGACCCGGGAATAGTCTATACTGCTCCTGGCATTTTTTATTTTTGTTTTTAGATTATATATATTTTATTTTATTATATTATATATATAGTTAAGAACTAAAAATTAACTATCAATTTTTGGCGCCGTTGCCGGGGTTTCTAGACTATTCTTACTTCATATATTCTATATTTTATTATATATTATATATATTTTAAGGTGTAGTTTGGACCAATCAGAAGTATTTTCTGATTTTGGCCCTACTCCATTTCATTTTTATCACTCTTGGCTTGAGCTTCCTGGATTCGATGACTTAGTCTCAAAATCTTGGAATTCTTTTACTCTTGATGATTCCAATGGTATGATTCGGTTTAAAAAAAAGCTTCAAATGTTGAAGAAGGAGATTCGAGCATGGACTTTGGATTTCAAAAGGCATCAGGTAGGTCTTTCTAAAGATCTTAAATCTAAATTGTGTGACATTGATAAAGTGTTGGATCAAGGAGGAGTCACCGACGACATTCTTTTGTCTCGTTTGGAAGTCTTGAAACAATTACACGATGTTCAATCTTCTAACAACCGTGATATCATGCAAAAGGCGAAAATTCGTTGGGCAATCGAGGGAGACGAGAACTCCAAATACTTTCATGCTATCATTAACAAAAAACGCGCAAATCTTTCAGTTAAAGGTATTATGGTAGATGGTGATTGGATTGTCGAACCTGATCTTGTTAAACAAGAGTTTAGAAGGCACTTTACGGACAGATTCCAAGACCCGGGTTCTAGACGAGGTAGTCTTAACTTTCCTTTTCCTAATCGTCTCAATAATGATCAGATCTTAGAATTGGAATCTCCGATCTCAAATGAAGATATTCGCACAGCCGTGTGGGGTTGTGGAGTTGATAAATCCCCTGGGCCGGACGGTTTTACTTTCGAATTTTTTCGTAAGTATTGGACCGTTGTTGGGCCTGACTTTTGCATAGCTGTGAAATGGTTTTTTGATCATGGAGATTTTGCTATTGGATGCAACTCTTCGTTTGTGGCCCTCATCCCTAAAGTTCTTGATCCGAAAGTTGTTAGTGACTACCGTCCCATCAGTTTAATTGGAAGCCTTTACAAAGTCGTTACTAAGATCCTAGCTTCTCGGCTTTCCTTGGTTATTTCGGATCTCATCTCAGATGTTCAGACTGCATTCCTTCCTAATAGACAGATTCTCGATGGTCCTTTTATTATCAATGAAATCTTAGCTCGGTGCAAACTTAAAAAGCAACAAGCCATGATTTTTAAAGTCGATTTCGCCAAGGCTTATGATTCCGTTAGATGGGATTATCTTGATGATGTTCTCATCTCTTTTGGATTCGGTCCTAAATGGCGTTCATGGATTCGTGGAAGTCTGTCTTCAGGGAAGGCCTCTATTTTAGTTAACGGGAGTCCGACTACTGAATTTCATTTATACCGAGGCTTGAAACAGGGGGACCCCTTAGCTCCCTTTTTGTTTTTACTCATTATGGAGTCTCTCCACTTATCATTTTCCCGGGCAGTTGAAGCAGGAATTTTCAAAGGATACAAGATTGACCCTTCTACTACGTTGTCTCATTTATTCTACGCCGACGACGCGGTATTTATTGGTGAGTGGTCTCATTCTAACTTAAAGGGTATCATGAATATTCTTCGATGCTTCTCCTTACTTTCTGGTATGTCAATAAATATTCAGAAGAGTCATCTTCTTGGTGTCGGTATCCCAGATAATTGTGTGGCTGAAGCTGCTAAGTCTATTGGTTGTTTGATAATGAAAGCTCCTTTTAAATACTTGGGTATTTTAGTAGGAGATAATATGTCTTCTAAAAAGGCTTGGGACGAGACGATTAATAAGATGAAGAAGAGGTTGTCTAGGTGGAAACTTAATACCTTATCTGTCGGGGGTCGTCTTACCCTTCTTAAATCGGTTCTTGGCTCCACTCCTATCTACAACATGTCGATTTTCAAGGTTCCCAAATCTGTTCTTAATTATATGGAGAGTCTGCGTAGGAATTTTTTTAATGGCTTTCAAGAGGGTGATAGAAAGATTGCTTGGGTCAAATGGTCTAAGGTGCTTGCTTCTAAGAAATTCGGAGGGTTGGGAGTTTCTAGTTTCTTCGCTCTCAATCGGGCTCTTCTTTTCAAGTGGGTATGGCGCTACCTTTCTCATGATAACTCCTTATGGTCCCGAATTATATCAGCTTTACATGGCTTGAATGGTCATGTTCTTTCTGCTGCTTTCAATTCGACATGGAGCTCCATCATAACAGAAGTTAACTCCCTTAAAGTCAAAGGTGTCGATCTCATTTCTCATTGTAAGATTCGTGTGGGAAAAGGTACAGGTACAAGCTTTTGGAAAGATCTTTGGATTGGCGATAATCTTCTCAAGCTTTCTTTTCCTCGTTTGTTTGCTCTTGAAGAGAATAAAGACATATCGGTTGCTGATAAGATGAATACGTCTATCTCCTCTTCTTTTCGTCGTCATGTCCGAGGAGGTGTAGAGTCACAACAACTTGATCAGCTTTCGTTATTACTTGATACGGTTATTTTATCTAATATGGATGACAGATGGTTTTGGGACTTAAATGGCGATGGTGTTTTTCAAGTCAAGGATGTTCGATCTATGTTAGATGAGGCTTTTCTCCCTAAAATGGAAGTTCCTACTCGATGGATTAAAAGTATTCCGATTAAGGTAAACGTTTTTGCTTGGAAACTTTATCTCGATCGTTTACCTACTAGATCGAATTTGTCTCGTAGGAATGTCTCGCTTCCGTCTTTGGCTTGTCCTCTTTGTGATCACGTGCTCGAGGATTCGTCCCATTTATTCTTCGGTTGCTCTGTGGCGAAAGATATTCAGAAGTTAATTTGTAGATGGTGGAATTTGGATGTTCATCCTTATGAGTCGTACGAAGATTGGCTCTCTTGGTTCAAATCTATCCGTTTAGGTTCTAAGACGAAAGAGGTGTTGGAAGGCGTGGTTTACGTTTCTTGGTGGAGCCTTTGGAACTTCAGGAACCAATTCCTTTTTGCGTCTCCTATTCCCCGAAAGGATGCTATTTTCGACAATATTGTTTTACGCTCTTTTTATTGGTATGTAGCTAGATGTAATAAAACTTTGAATTGGGTTAGTTGGCTTCAACACCCTTTTTTGATTCCTTTGTAATTTACTAGCTCCTTGCTAGTGGTTCTAATAAAGTCGCCGTTAAAAAAAAATGCCTTTAATAGTCGCTTTTACCAACAGATATGCATAATAAATTAGCATCCCCCAAGTTAAAGAGTGATGTACATGTAACTAATGAAGAAGAAACCAAACAGATGTATGCAAAGTTTTAGGCATTGCATACAACATGATCACTTTATTTAGCAGAAATAAAGATCAAAGTCAAATGCTAGGTTGCATTTAGTAGGAGATTTTTTTTTTTTATAGTTTTGTGTTTTCAAATTTGTAAAAAAAAGGAGGAGATTTATTTTTCATAAAACATAGAAAACGCGTTCATGTGATATTGTTTTTCCTTCTAAAAAAAACAAGGACATTTACAAAGAAAATAAGGAAAACAAATAAAATGTGTTTTGTAGTTTCCCTTGTTAAGTTGGGAAATGCATGTTTTGTGCTTTGTAGAGAATTTTATTAGAAAACAATGATTTGAACGCGATCTTTATTTTCTTTGTTTTCCACAAAACATTTTATGAAAACAAGAGTGTTTTCCCTCCAACTAAACGCACCCTAATATTATTTCATTGTGTTCAACCCAACATTTAGTCAACAAAAGAACCCATTAGACAAAAAAAGAATGGAGCTCGAAGTCACGAGTTATAGTTGAATTGACTTCTTTGTGTGTTCACTTCAATTCCTACACTCGGAGTTGCAGAACTAGTTTGTACGACCTTAGGGTTGATCCTCTTTTTATTCCTGACTTTTGCATAAACACATTTTGATTTTCTTTTATCGCCTTGAGCAACACTTTGTTTAGGCAAAACGCTATTTCCTTTTCTATTGCCGGCGGAGCATAGAGAAAAAACATTGCATGAAACTTAATCTCAGCCATCGAAATGTTCTTCATATTAGATCCCAACCATTCAAAATAAAGTATTACTTATTTTTTAGCTATTTGTAGTGGGTGATTGTGGTGGAAGAAATAAAGATCTCTTCTTCTTCGGTCACTTGCTTTGCTAAAACTTCCAGCCACTTTTTCTATTAACAACTTTGACTATGTGCCCTCTCTTTCTCCTCCGGTTCACTTTTTTTTATTATGTAGGGTGAAAGGGAGCTTCCACTAGATTATTTATGTATGTGTGAGAAAATATTATGTGTCATTCTTTCGTATGTTGCTTCTACTTTAGATCTGGTTGAAAATTAAGAAATGAAAACCATTAGTGTATATAATAAGAAATTTAAATTTTTAGTTTAGGGTTATCTGTTATTACTTTTTTGGCTTTGTGTTTAGGTATTCTTCGCATGATCTCGGTTACCAACTTTTTATGATTTGGTAGTGGTGGGATATGTGTTATGTTTTGGGTTTGCAACTTGGTAGCAGTTATGGGCACTTTTCAATGTATTTATTGTGGTTTGTTATATGTTAATTTGGATTATTACTTTATTTTGTTTTAGTAAGCTTAGTCTTTAGGTGATTTTGTTGTTTACGCAGTATTTTGTGTTTGTCGTGATTAATGATGGTGGAATTTGAAAAAAAATAAGTATGTTGTATGAATGAGATTTGAAAGTTAAGGTTGGATGACATGTGGTAAAAATTAGAAAAAAAAATTAAGACTCAAAGAAAAATAACAAATTCTTTTATCCAAAATCTTTGTAATAAGATAATTTTATGAGTTTAAGTGAAACTTTTGACAAGTATTACACATGAATTTTTTTTAAATGAATTTTATCAACTCTCATAAAATATAGTTTGGAACTATGGAATAGGAATGTGACACGTGATGGTGGAATAGTGAGTTTAGTACGAGTAGATAAGAAATTTTGAGTTTTTATAAATAGAATGTTCTGACATGAAGATGTGCGTATATGTGCTGAAAATGTATATGACTTGAAGATGACAACCCCACACAAAGGTAACGCAAACAAAAAAATAGTATAGGAAGCCCTAATTGCCTAAAAAAATAAATGATGATTACATTTTTAATTTGATATGGAATAAATTAAGTTGCCTAAAAATATATATTTATAACTAAAATGTCACATAAAATCAAACTATAAAGTACAAATTTGTAACTCAAACCACAAATGAAAAGTAAAAACCTCAATCACAAATACCCTAAAACTAACAAACGAAATAGGGACATAAAAATAAATGTGCAAATTATAATTTTTTTGGAAATTTTTGACCGACTAATCTACGCGGTTTTTATTGCTTTATTATGTTAAGTACTTATAACGTTTTTCGGTGCAAGAATTGTTACAATTTTCCCTAATAAAAATATTTATCTTTGTTACACGTCGCAAAGCAATGACAACGATTCATTATTACCCACAAAACACAACCAAATATATATCCACTCTTTACGTTCAAATCAAAATGTCAAACCACATAGGTGCCCGAAAGTAATTATTCAACAAATGTTTTACATATATAACTCGACTTCAACACGTGCCCGAGAAACTGTGCACAACCAAATATACATCCACTTTTTATGTAAAGAAAAATGGTTCATTTTTTACGCATGACCCGTGCAAGGCACGGGTATTACACTAGTTTGTTTTAGGCAACAAGTCACCGCAATCCTATAAAAACCAGAAAATATATGTTAATAAAAAGGTATTTGTATCGATGATTATACAGTTAGAGGGGAGGGAACGGATGGCTGGTAGCTTGGCGCCAAGCCTTGGCGCGAGAAAGGCCGATGGCGCACCACTCCGTGGCTCGCGCCAAGCCTTCTCGCGCCGTGGCTAACAGCCCACGCCAAACTCAATTTTTTTTTTAAATCTATCCGTTAGGGGGAGCGGATATTCAAAAAAATACCCCCAAAATCACAATTTTACCCCTTTAAAAATCCTATAAATACCCCCTTTTTATTTCATACTTCACACACACTTTCAATACATCTTCTACTTCAATACTTCTCTTTTTTCTTTCAAATATGGATCAAAATAATCTCAACGATTTTGACCCAACCGACACATACGATCATTATGATGCTTTCTTTCAACCCGACTATGATCGATATATGCGGGATTATGAGTCGTATCAACATTATGTGGGTTTGTGTGAGCAAGAAGCCGGGGGTTCGAGTGATGGTCCAAAGAGGAGGAGGACATATATATTTCGTGAACGAGAAGAGGCGGAACAAAGGCTAATCGACGACTATTTTGGTGACGACGAGTATGAACCGAAATATCCTGAAGAAAAGTTTAGGCGCAAGTATCGTATGAGTTCTACACTTTTTAATAAAATACTCAACGAACTTCGAAAAGACCTTGTGGAACATCTATGGAATAATGATGATGAGTAGTTTGTGTTTTTATTTATGTAATGTTTAATAATGTTTAAGTTTTATGTAATTTTTAAGTTTTATGTAATGTTTAATATGTTTTAATTGAATAAAATTTAATTTGAGTTTATTTAAAAAAAATGCTATGGCACCAGAATTCTGGTGCCAAACCACTCCCACTGAATTCTGGTGCCATGGCATTTCTGGTGCCAAACTCCATTTTGCTGACGTGGCACCACTTTTGGAGTTTGGCACCAAAAGTTTGGCACCACGACTCCCTGTGCTCTAATAGCTCTGGAGTATCGTTGTATGCATTGGGATTGGAAAAATTGCCCAAAGGCCTTACATGGGCAGTTCAAAAGGAGTACTCATAAATACCCCAACTGCTTATGTTTAGAAGCTTTTGCTGAATCAAAAATTTGTGGATTTGGCATACAAATTTTGGGGTTCCAGGTGCGAAAAATGATTAAAAGTGTTAAATGGTATTCCCCAATATTTGATGATGAAATTCTGATATAGCACCAGAGTGTCCGATTTGTTGTAAACTGCATACTATAGAAAGGTTACTATTTATGCCGACAGGTATTTATCCAGCATGGTCTACGTTTGTCAAAACGTTTTCTGTTGCAAGGGATGAAAAATCCTTGAAGGTTAAGAGAGTTCAAGAAGCTGCAAGAAAAGATATTGAACGGGCATTCGGAGTCCTACAAGGTCGTTGGGGTATTATACGACAACCAGCTGCGAGCAATGCAAATCAACACCCTCAAGATAAACATGTAATGTAGTATAAATTTTACATAACAAGATATTGGAAGACGTAGGTATATGAAGTTAACTTCAAGATATGTTCGTGAATCCACACCAACATTGTTAGGACTGGGGGTCGAAAGAATTTGAACTACAAGTTAGTAAGACAAAATAAACTACGCTATAGGAAAACACACATAGGGGAACATCGACAGACCTTATGGAGCATCTATGGAATGATGATGATGAGTAGTTTGTGTTTTTATTTATGTAATGATAATGTTTAAGTTTTATGTAATTTTTAAGTTTTATGTAATGTTTAATATGTTTTAATTAAATAAAATTTAATTTGAGTTTATTTAAAAAAAATGCTATGGCACCAGAATTCTGGTGCCAAACCACTCCCACTGAATTCTGGTGCCATGACATTTCTGGTGCCAAACTCCATTTTGCTGACGTGGCACCACTTTTGGAGTTTGGCACCAAAAGTTTGGCACCACGACTCCCTGTGCTCTTAGAGTACTACCTTCTTACGAGAGCAACTTCTCCTATTATGACCTTCAATTCCCCTTTACATAAACCACAAGTTATCATACTTCCATTTTTACGCAGCCTATGATTGCCTTGAACAATCCTTGTCTCCAGGGACGGAGCCACTATATAGTTGGATCAATGTTTTGAAAACCGGGTCTCTAATCGACCCGGTCGAGTCACCGGGTTACCGGTTCAACCGGTTCGCCCGCCGGGTCAACCCGGTTTAAAAAATAAAATAAAAAATAATAATATTTACAATAATACAAAAAATTTTATATATAAATTATGAATATACCTTATATTTAGCCTAAAAACGATTTACTACAAAATATAACATGTAACAAATAAAATTACGTTGCAAATATATATAAAAAACTTACTTTATTTATAAAAAAACATGAAAAAACCAAAACCCGGCCGGGTCAAACCGGGTCTCGAGAACCGTGTTGACCCGGGTCACCTTAAACCCGGCGGGTCAAACCGGGTTTCGAAAATATGAAACCCGGTTTAATCTGATCCGTTTTTTCGACCGGAACCGGTTAACCCGGCCGGATCAAACCGGGTTTCAAAACATTGGTTGGGATGGGCGGCCAACCCATAACAATATCTTCTAATAGTATTATACATGTAGAAATTGATAATAATTTAGTACACACAATAGGTTTGGCACCCAGGGTCTCAAACCAAATTGTGACTTTATTCTACGCCTTTTTATCTTCACTTTATTGTACTTGAACAAGTCACTTCCCAAGGTTCAACTAAAGATTTGTGAACACAGTAACTTCTTAGTTCTCATAGTTTTATTATGACAACAAAAATGTGTGCATAAAAGCTACCGTTTTCTTATTAGAATGTTACTTAGTCTTAAGTTTTGAACATCTTAGTTATTTCTGAAGTCATCTTTAGTATATATTTTGCCCCACCCGGATTATAAATTATGGCTCCGTCACTGCTTGTCACAATTGTGTCTCTAATTCTTTTCTTCGTAGGCCTTCCGGGCATCCTTCTAATCGGTGGTGGTAGTACTAGTAAGGGTTCTTTATGAACACGAGTCCATTGTTCTTCTCCACTCAAGGGATTAATTAAGTGGCGATATGTTTTCATGAAACTTCCCTTTTTAAGAAGACGTAGTTTTCAGGGTTCTCGCCAACATGTTGAATGGAAGCCAATGAATTAACACATGGCAGTCCTTCCAATTGAAACATCCTACAAGTGCAAGTCATATTTAAAGTGTCGACTACAAAACCATTAGATCCACGTGTTACCTCAAACAACCAAGAACCGTTCTGATGAACACTCCAATATTTGATTTGGTTAGCAGTTAGTCTTAATTTCTTTACAATTCTTGAGCAAACACTTATATTCTTCTTATCCATCCAGTCCTGCCTTTTATGAATCCTCTCCATTAGTGACCTCCGTATATCCTCAAGCATGTATATTATAGGTTTTCCCCTCAATGGTACAAGGCTCCAATTCCAAGCTTCTGCTAAGTTATTGTCAACATTTGAAACCTTCAAAACCACATTAATATTTTATATAACCAACTGGGCTAGCTCAGTTCGCTACCAAGATTCCTTAGGGGCTTGGGGAGGGGATGTTTGACTAGGGGAGGTCTCGAGTTCGAGTCTCACCCGGGACTTTTACCCCTTCAGGCGGAATATGAGGAAGTACAGGCGGGTTCAGGGTACAAGATACTGCCCAATTGGATTTCACTGCAGGACCTGAACCACTAACAACTAACAAGCCGTTCTAAAAAAAAAACATTACTAGTAATATTTTATAATTTAGGAGCAGTATAGCATAGCCATTACTTGATCTTATCTCTAAAATGTAATTTCTTACCTTGCAATGAGTAATGAAATAAGCCATGCACCAATGTTCAACTCCCCTCTTCTTCAAATCTTCATAAGCAGCTTCATCAATTGCTTTTAAGCTCTCGAAGTTTTTATTCATTTCTTCCATGGTTGAGCTCTTTGCAATTTGCCAAAATAGCATCCTCAAGTTACCCCCTTTGAATACTTTGTGCCAATTTGAGAAAACATGTCTAGCACACATCCTATGTTCGACATTTGGCAACAACTCCGCTATCGCCGGGACTAATCCCTTTTGGAAAAACAATGTAAGATTTAGTATGTGATTAATAAAGAATTTTACAAAAATGATAAGTTAAGTTATACTTTCTTACCTTTTGTTGATCAGTGAGAAGTGTCCAACCTTTACCTCCATCAATCATTTCAAGATCCTCCAATCTCCATCAACAATTTCAAGAACCATGGCCATGTATCATTGCTTTCAACTTGGACCACTGTCCATGCAACAGGGTACATTTGGTCATTGGCATCCCTCCCGACACATGTTAGTAATTGTCCTTTTTTCAGACCTTTTAAGAAACAACCATCTAGACCTATACATGGCCTACATCCATCCAAGAAACCCCTTTTCAATGCTTCAAAACATATATACATTCCTTTGAAGTACCTCGGCACGCCTTGTGGTCCCATAGTTTAGCATAGTGTTCCTCCATATCCCCAACAAGACCATTCAAGGCTATTCTTTTCGCTCTCATATATAAGGTTTGAGAAAATGTTACTTCATATGTAACAAATATTTCTCTCTGTATATCCAACAATTTCCAATTTGGTTGTGTCCTGAACCTATCAAAATACTTCTTGGCAATCCACCTAGAGTTTATTCTTTTACTTTTAAAACTTTTTCCACATTTGTGTTTGGGGTACATAGAAGAAATGTGGTACAAACTATCTTTTTTTGAATAGCCAAGCCAAATCCTCCACTTACATCCTTTGGCCGAAACACACACAACAAACACCGCTTTCCTTTCATTTCTTATGTATCTAATGTCTTTCTTAATTGCTAGGGAATACTCATTAACAACATTTTTGAACTGTTCTCTTGACATAAATATCTGTCTGACTTCAAAATGAGTCTCTCTAGGATCATTTGGCTCTTTAAAGTAATAATTTGTCACCTTTTTGATGGGTTGAAATTCTTCCCCTTCAAACACTGATCCCTCACTTTCAGTTGAGTTACCGGATCCAAAACCTTGATCATCATCATCATCTTCATCCATGAATTCGGGTATGGATTCATCATTATTGCCGTCTGCCATTTTTTCGATTTCCTCAACATTCTCAACATCCTCATGTACATTATACGTGGTTGTTAGGTTCCACAAGTTTATCTATCTTGAAACTTCACCTCATGTTTCTTGCCTCCACGACTTCTTCATCTGATTAATGTAGACTCCCTTCATCACTATGTAATTCAGTTGAGTCGGTTAAGTTTCCTTCTTCAACATCATTATCGCCATGATGAATATGATCACCTCCTAAAGCATCATGGTCATCTTCATACTCACTGTATTAAAATAGAGAATTGAACATGTTAACAATTTAAATATGCAACGTTGACAGTGTATATTAGTGAAAAGCAACACAATACTGGGAATGCCATAAATTCATGATTCATATGTTCTTCACTGAATGTGGAAAAAAAGTATATATTAATAGCCATCTAAACCTCTACCTTAACTTTATGTCTCTACATTAATTGCTAATAACTATGATAATCATAATAAAGATACATATATCATGTAAACTTTTCATTAACTACAAAAAAAGTTGTTAGAATCTTGCTATGGAATATGTTAGAACTTAAAGCGATGGAAAGAACCTTATAATTACCTTGTCATTGTAAATTTATCTACCGAGAGATGATGAACATCAATGTTTCTTTAGAGTGAAGAAGAGACACATGTATACACACTAAAAACCCTAGCCGTTTGTTTATTAGATCGCAGTTCCTTTGCCTGTTTGCCATATCAATCCTAGGGTATTTTTGTCTTTTAAGAATTGTGAGGGTATTTTAGTCAATAGTTTCTTCATTTGGCCGGATTTGGTAAAAATGAAGTGATAATTATACTTGAACGGCCTTTAAGTAATCTATTACAAACGAGTGGCCTTGATGAAAAAAGTTTAGAACTTGGGCGGACTCCATGTACAAAAATTCAAAATTTGCACTCTTGTATGTTTGGCATCCTAGGTAGCTTTAAGAAAAAGTCTTGATACATTTTTGAAGGACTCAGTTTTAACTTGTTTTTATATGGCAAATAGTTATTTTAGTCTGGGCCGTCCCGTGGATTTTGAAGGCCCTGTGCCGCAACAAAAAGCAGGCCCTTAAACATATTGCATTAAGTACTTGTAAAAGAAGATTTGTTATAATCCGTTAAAATGTTAAAACGCTAAAAAGGTGTTCTAGTATCTAACATAATGTTAAGTCATACGAATATGTAGAAGAAAAAAAAAGATTTTCAAATTTAGAATCCCAATTACTAAAGGGAACAGATTGATTTTTATAATATATAAGTGATTTTAATTTTCTAAATCTAGAATTATGAGACTTCGAAATTTTCTTTTCATCTAAGAACAATATATTCGGATGTAACTGTCTCTTGTGATCCACCACAGCAAAATGGGAAAACAAAGAACTTGGGCTCTGAAGTTGGGTTTATGTAATGGGTATAAAATATTTTTGGAGGCCCCTTAATAAGTTTGGGCCGTTGCTCCGCCTGCACAGGCCCAAAGCCGGCTCTGATTTTAGTACACGCACCATAATAAGACATTTTAACTTGTTAGTAGATCACAACCGGTTACGCGCAAAATAAGATACAAAAATATCACAAAAGTCAAGCACATATAGTTAGGCATGTGAATCATATAATATATATGTTTTTATTTTTATACAGAACCATGGTTTCCAAAGTAAAAGTAAGAAATCGCAATGATCATCATATCCTTAAATTTCAAAGAGAGAACAAGATATGGTAAAATAGGTTCAAGTTAAAGATCATCATATATCCTTTAACTTGGTATGCAAACGTTTCGAAACATTAGAAAATGAAAAGAAAACGAGAAGGAAATAATGTTACTCATTCTGATCATGTCAACATTGCAAATCATCAAGGTATAATTAATTATCTTCTTCCAAATTGTCACTTAATTAACATTAAGCCTTTATTACTTCATTGTTTTACTACTAGTTTATTTGTTATTTGCATATATGATACAATTTAGTTTGATTTCGTAATGTGTAGTTAATTTCTGTTTTTTTGGAATTTTGATTAACAATACCTTTCAATGACCTAAGTATTAACCTCTTGAAATTCTGTAACTTGTAAATATTTTTCTGACATAAATTTTCATTAATGTTTGATATGATATATATGTTAAATCAAAGAAGGAAGCACATCATCCATGGATGGCAGCTCAATCTCTAATCCTTACATCATTCTCGATGTCGATGATGATCCCTACTTCCCACCTTTCGTTAGTCAAGATCCCATATCCGACGAAAAATACGCTCAACAACTCCAACTTCATGAGGCACTCGTGTTCTCCTCAGCTTCACGTGCATCCAGCACCAAGACGCCAATCATGATATTAGATAGCCATGCTTCACGTGCATTGACTTCTTCATCCAGCATCAAGACGCCAATCGTGATATTAGATGACCAAGCTTCACGTGCATCAACTTCATCCAGCCCCAAGACGCCAATCGTGATACTAGATAGCCAAGCTTCACGTGCATCGGCTTCATCCAGCATCGTGATACTAGAGAGCAAAGCTTCACATGCATCGGCTTCATCCAGCATCGTGATACAAGAGAGCAAAGCTTCACCTGCATCGGCTTCATCCAGCCCTAAGACGCCAATCGTGATACTAGAGAGCAAAGCTTCACGTGCATCGACTTCATCCAGCCCCAAGACGCCAATCGTGATATTAGATGGCCAAGATTCACATGCATTTGAGTCTAGCAAAATAGCTGACCGTTTCTGTGACATTTGCATGGACGCAAAGACTGAATCTGAGATGTTTCGAAACACCAAAGTTTGTGGGCATATGTTCTGTTTTGATTGCATCAGAGGACACGTAGCAGCCAAGATCCAAGAAAATATAACTAAAGTTGGGTGTCCAAACCCAAATTGCAGAGGGATAATAGGACCTGAAGCGTGTCGTTTATTTGTTCCAAGAGAAGTATTGGAACGATGGGAAGACGCGTTGTGTGAATCTCTTATCTTAGGGGCTGAGAAGTTTTACTGTCCGTTTAAAGATTGTTCTGCACTGTTAGTTAATGATGGTGGAGGCGCTGTGACATCATCAGAATGCCCACATTGTAACAGATTGTTTTGTGCCCGGTGTAAGGTGACGTGGCATTCAGGGATAAGTTGTAGTGAGTATCAGAGTTTGAGACTGGACCAAAGAGACCCAAGTGACCTTATTTTGAGGGAACTTGCCAAGAATAAGAATTGGAAGAGATGCCCAGGTTGCAGATTTTATGTCGAGAAAATCAGTGGTTGTGACGACATTGTTTGCTGGTTAGATAATGATAAAATTATTTTGGCGGTTAATTGATCAGTACTAACAACAACAACAACAACAACAACAACATACCCAATCCCGCCACAGCAGGGTATGGGGGAGGTAGAATCTAGACAGATCCTACCCCTACTCTCGGGTAAACCCGAAAATAGAGAGACTGCTTCCAAGAAGACCTCCGGCAAGTGAAAGTGTGCTAGTGAACGGGTAAGCATGTGCATGTGTGAGGAGTGAGAGAAGCACGAAAAAGAGGATAGACATGCAGTCATAAACGAACAACCATAAAGCATAACGCATAAACAAAAGGCAAGCACACATATCAAAAAAAAAAACAAGAAGAAAAGCCCATAAAAGCCACACACAAAGGAGGCAAGAAAAAAAAAAACTAAAATAGACAGAATTGTTTAAAAAACTTTAAAACTGAAATTCATTAAACATAAAAGGATTACAATACTTGAAAGTTTAAAATGACAGAATTTAAAGACATAAAATAAAAACATTTAAAAGTAAAATTACAACTATATTAAAACTACTCCTAGATAATTTCTTCAATCTCAGTCTTCTTCCTTTTATATGTTGTTGATGTGTGCTAAAACACACATCATTTGTACCTCGGAAAATGCTAATAAATGGACTAAAACACTAAAATATGGATAAATATGTTGCAAATATGTTTGTATTGTGTTTTTATGTCTTACAGGTACAAAGGATTGAAAATAAAGAAAAAACGGTAACTTTCAGGTGACTTTTGATGACGTTTTCATGTTTATCAAGGTTCAAACGAAGTCGTGAATATTCCTCGATCACACCATTGGAAAGAGCACAAAATTACGAGTCCAACGGTGCCGGCCTTTCATATGTGAACCTTTTTATTTTGAACTTTTTTTTGTCCCTGTTTAAACCTTTATTAATAATAAACCTGGTCCATATTAAAGAAGGGTTATATATTACTTTTTACACATTATTACTTGAACTATGCTCTAGCCCAACGGCTAGAGTCATATGCTTCTATCCCTTACGTCTCGAGTTCGAAACACAGGAGGGTAATATCCCCTCTGCCACGTCAGCGGCTGACGTGGCTGCCACGTAGGCAACTAGGACCCAGTTAGCTGACAAGGCATGCCACGTGGAAGCGGTGGCCACCATTTGACCCGACCGTTGACTGGCGGTCAACCACCGTTGACCGGTGGTCCGGCGGTGGTCGACGGTGGTCCGCCGCCATTGACCGTCGTTGGCCACCGTTGATTGTCGCCGTTGAGCACCGTTGACTAGTGGTCCAGTGGTGGCTCCGGTGACGGCTGGCAAGCCACGTGGCACCACTCGGGTGGTGACACGGGCTATTATTGATTAAGTAAATGTTATGGTGGCGGTTACGAGGTATGTTCATACGAGGTTGTCAGTACTGATGGTTGAATACGAGGTTCGAGAATTCGTGGGTTCTAGAAAGCTGACGTGGCATGTTGTCTTTGGTGGATTCCAGCTGGCGGTTACGAGTTCGCTGCCTGATGTAATCATTGGCACCGTATTAATTAAAGCGTTGGACAAAATGACAAAAAATACCTCCCTCCTTTACACTAAGACTCGTCTGGACCACCTGAAAGGACGAAATTGCCCTTCCCCATTTAGGCTATATATACAATCACGCAGCAGCAGATGGGGCATATATAGTAGTTAGGATTTTTTTTTCTAGTTTACTCTCAAAAACAGTAGTGTAGATTTTAGCTTATTTAGTTTAGCTTATTAGTATTTTTGTAAAACCTTTTTAAAGCTTATTAGCTTATTGTAATAATCATTTTGAGCTTATTAATGAAGATGTTTGTTTTTCTCTTTTTTTTCTTTAGCTTATTTAATAAGCTCTTTTGAGCTTATTATTTTTATAGCTTATTTTCGATTTCAAATAAGTTATCCTTTAGCTTATTTGATTGAATCTAAGCTTATATATCTAAATAAGTGCTTGTTATTTGATTAAGCTTTGTCAAGATCATAAAGGAAACCGTGAGTGCTTAATCCTCTGCTTATTCAATAAGCTTTGTGTTTCCTAGATTTTGGTAAGCTTAATCTTAGTTTAAAATTTTTTAAATAGCTTATTTTTGTTTTTCTAGCTTAAAGTTGTTTGCTTTTTAGCTTATTTGCTTGATTATGTTCTTAATTCATACCCGTGATCCGCGTTATCTTGAGATGAACAAGCTTAGTTTAGGATGGAAGTAAGATCTATTTTTTAGCTTAATAACTTTTAGTAGTTTATATAGTAGCTTATTTTATAGATCTATTCCTTAATTACTCGTCTCAAGTTCACTTTTATAAGTTTGAACACCTTGGTTTCTGGTGGATTAGATCTAAAAATAATAGATCTTATATTTTTAGCTTATTTTCTAGCATAAAGTTTGTTGCTTTTTTAATTTTAGCTTATTTTTCTTAGATCTAAATCTTTATTATACCGATCCACAGTTCACTTGATGAACATCTTGTTTGGGGTAGATTTAGATCTAGGTTTTGATCTTTTTATTAGCTTATTGTCTTTAGAATAAATTATAGCTTATTTTGTCTTAGTAGCTTTACTATTATTTGTTCATCTTATCCTGTTTGTTTAATGTTGATAAAATCTATCCAACCTAAGGCCGGAGCTTAAGGGTCTATAAGGTTGATAAATAGATATGTTTTCGATTATTTATGGTTTTTTTGAAGGTAATTAGTAGATAAAGTTGACCACCTTTATTTGCTAATTAGTGAAGTAGAAGCTTTTTAAGTGATTAAGCTTATTATGTTTATTATAGTTTGAAGATTGGGTGGTTTTATATCATTGCGGTTCTTCATTTCGGGGTTCTATTTTCTAATCTCTTTTCAATAAACCATAGAATAGTTTTATTTTAGCGTTTCCATTACTATATTTGCGTATTTTGATTTTTGCCATGCTTAGTGTAGATTTATTTTTGTCATTAAATGCTATGTTTGTTAAATTGAATTTCGTTATGAGTAGTGAGTAAATAACTTGTGTTTGCTAAGTGATTAGTGATTTGGAATTTAAGTGCGGTTTTAAAAAGGTTTAAAAATTTACAATAGTCATTTTACATAACGTCATTTACTTTTAATGCCAATTTAAATACTTGTCAATTATTTAAAAAAGCATTTTACTATACTTGTCATTTAATTTCTTGAAATTGTTTTCTAAGGATTTTAATTCGTTAAACCTAAGCCCGCACTTAAGGAACATTTCACGTCACTTAGCAAGCATATTTGTCATTTATATCTTTTAGATCAATTTTAGTATAACCTTTTAGTTTTTATCTCTAGAATTACTATTAGTTTAATTTTTAGTATAAAAATAGTTTAAAATCAAACCAAAAAACTTGGAATGACAATCAAGCTCGATTTACAACTTGAACGTTAGAGTTCCATTCACCTCTCGCTGAGGAAAACGATACCCGTGTTGATTACTTTTTATTCTTTCCTAAGAATAATTAAAAATTTGATGATTATCTTTGCTTGCGTATATGTATATGTTTATATAATATGATATAGACTAATAATATATATATATATATATATATATATATATATATATATATATATATATATATATATATCGGAGGGTTTTATTTGATAAACGCGTGTGAACAACGACGGACATCAGCTGTCAAGGTGTGTTTGTTGTGTTTCTTTAGTGAGAGACTTTAAAGCACCATCTAAACCCTTGATTATGAGTGCTGCCCAAGAAAATTAATCACAACCCTTCAATCTTTTGTCCTTAGTCTTGATGAATGAGAGGGTTAGGGATTGCCATCATGGATTGTTTGTTTGTGATGTGGGGTGAGGGTCGACAAGGTGGAGAGGATAAACAGGAATAGTACTAGTTAATTCTGGCGGGATGTGGGGGATGATAAACAGTAATTTGATGCAGGGCACAAGTTTGGGGTTATGGCAAATTTACCCCCTGAAAGTGTAGAGTGTCAATGCATCCACCGTCCTTATATTTTGCATAGTTGGTCCCTGGTGTTAGGTTGGGGTTTGTACCGTTAGTCCTTTTGGACTAACATTGTTAGTCCTTTAAGACTAACGGTGTTAAGGTTTTAATAGGTTAAGGCTAACCAAAGTTAAAAGGGAATTGGATTTCGGCCGTAGGTTTATAAAAAGACTTTGGGCTTTGTTATGGGCCGGGTAAGGATTAAAAGGGATTTAGGGCTTTTTATAAGATTTATATAAGTGGGCTGACCCGGGCCCACTAGGTGGGTACGGGTGGGCCTACTTTTGGCAGTTTAGGTTTTCGGGTTTGGTTTTCGACGCTCTTTCCAATGCCACTTCCCGGGGTTGACTTTGACTTGATTTTGACTTTGACTTTTTATTGACTTTGACTTTGTCTTTTTGACTTCTCATGCTTTTTTCCATTCTCGTGCTCGGTTTTGTCTGGTTTGGCTCTGTTTTTGTCCTCTAGTGAATATCCGGTACCTGCACAGTACAAACACAAAAACAAGCATATTTATGGCATTTTATGTGCGTTTTTGGTCGTTTAGGGTCAATTTATTAGGTAAAAGGTATGTGTAATTACACACATACCAAAATCCCCCATAATAAACTATTGCGTGTCCCCACGCAATGCTATAAGTAAGCACTTAGAAAACTAAGAATCTCGATCCCCCTCGACTAATTACCTCAAAAAGTAGCTAAGTGTTCATCAAGTGGAATTCAAGAATCAAGAGTTTAGAGAAGCCCCATTTTTACCATTTTTAAAGATATGCACTTATTACCACTAATATTTTTGTATTTTTCCTATTTCTCTCTTTTTTTAGCAACTAACTAGAATTTTCCGACTTTCGTTATTTTCATAACCGTTAGGGATCATAGAACAAGATGCATTTCGATCCGAAAATGCTTCAAAGAGGATAAATTCATCATCCCCGACTTTTCACTCGCTCCAACAAAGCTTAAACAACAATCACTTTTAAATATCAGTTAGATGCTTACCACTACTCATTATTTGCAACTTGTAACTTTCCTCTCCCGATAATAGTTATATTTAGGTGAATGTGCTTTTTGAATTTAACCTATGGTCAACATTTTGCAATATTACTTTGTGTCACGTTCCACCCTGAGAATAATGAGTTTGAAGCGAGATCATAAATGTAGCGACTTTCGTCTCGGCACATAACCAACCTTGCGGCCTAAGTCACCAGGCTTTTGACAATCCCCAACAATGACTAGTATCGGGACTGCACGGACCGTGTTTCATAAACTCTTAGTTTTCCCGTATACAACATAGCTTATTAAAAAAATTAATATAGAATTAGTAGTCTAAGTTCAAATGAATATTTAAATTTAAACAAAAAGAGATCTATTTTATTAATTCACACTTAAAATTTAAAACATACCATGATACATTGTAAAACCTCGACCTTTTTAGAAGGCTGCAACATCGGTTGTGAGCAGGCAAAGAATGCAGCAACACTTTTATCTGTCTCGGGAGTTTTATTCTTACTATGGGCTTTCTTTAGAAGGCTGCAACATCGGTTGTGAGACGGCAAGATGCAGCAAACTTTTGTCAGCCCACAGTTTATATTTAGTATATTTTTTCATTTTTCATCATTTTTTAATATATAGAGAAGACTTCTTTTTGAAAAATTCAAGTATAAGTTTGAACTAAGACTAAATTTTTTTTGCTATTAACTACATAAAAATTGTTGATTTAGTTTAATCTCCAAAAGTAGCACGTTTTATACTAATCGGTTATAAGCTTATGGGAGAAAAAAGCTACAAATTACATACATGAGCTCTTTTGTTTTCAACTAATCGCCTTGTTTTGAATACAATCATAATTCAATCTATCATTTTCAGTTCTTCGCGAATTTCCCCAAATTGCTTAGTCTGAAAGTTAAGAAACAAGCTTAGAGCTCAAACAGCTCGATAGGCGTCAATTTTATTCGTATTCTACCCAGCAGGACAGTCAAATAAACTTGTGAAAAAACACTTAATTTATTTTGAATTTTTTTAAAATTTTTCATTTTTTTGAAATTTTGGTAGTAAAAAACGGGATTTCGCGGGAAAACAACGACTGCAGGCACAATCAAATCGAAGATCCCCCCCATACTAGAACTAAACATTGTCCTCAATGTTTTAAGAAGGGTCTCTACGTAAATCATTTTAAGCGTAGTTTAAGAATTTGCTAAAATAAAGATAAACGTTAGTCGATTAGATTAGGATATTGGATTTCCCAAATGAAGCTGAGGATTTGAAGCTCGAGTGATCGAATGATAAAACCACGAGCACGAGAGGCTTTAAAAATCTGGGACAATCCTGGATAATAAACCACAAAACATAAAACACGGAAAATGGAAGAGGCGAGCCTCCTCACAACAAAAAAAACACTTATTCATTACTACATAATATAACTACGGATAAGCATGGGTTGCCTCCCACGAAGCGCTTATTTTTGTTAACCGAGTCTTGAGCCTGACTCGACCCCGAATTCATTGGTCCATGGGGGAGCAAGTGGAAGATAAAATCTCCATCGGACTTTCATTCAAGTGGTTTGGATAAACATTGAATTTCATGAAAGTTCCACTCCGATGAGATATACCCGGCATAAAAGAATGATAAACGGAGATGTCGGGGTCAAAAATGGTATCTTCATTCCCGCAAGAGAGAAGATATGGTAGAGTAACGGGATACGTGAGAAAAGGAAGAAAGATCCATACAACATATGCCAAGAGAGGAGATTGGTCATCCTCGAATGGTAAATTCACATTTGTCGTAGAAAGAACGTTCTCACGAATCCCGGAGTCAACAATACTAGTCAACTCACCCGGATCGGGCTCACTCTTAAAATAGAAGAAATCATACTCCGATGGAGATATGATGTGAGCAAGTTCATTGGCGAACTCCTCATGATAAAAGTCACTCCTATCGGCAGGAGGAAACGAATCGATCGAAAGATCAAAGATGAACGAATCATATTGAGAAAAATCAGCATGAGTAGTGGTACTGCCACTACTCTTCTCTTCAATATGATCGTCATCGAGATAGAAAGCTTCATAATCCGGAAGAGAATAATCAGAACGAGTAGTGGTACTGCCACTACTATTCTCTTCCAAATCAAAGCAGAAAGTTTCAGATTCGGGTATAGAATTATCAAAGGTGTTAGTCTCCTCCAAGAAAAAGTTAAGAGATGTGGAGGAAGACTTGGTCACAAAATCGAAGATGGATGTGGATTAATTATTGCTTCGATCTCGTAGCAATGAGAAGATTGATTTCGTTATTTTTCAAGAAGAATATCGTCCTCAATCTTCATATTCAGTGTAAATCCTTCACCTCTCTAAGCTGACGTGTCCGAATCGGGAGGTGATTCCTCAACTATTCGATGTCGTCAATAGAGAAAAGAATCATCATCAATCGGAGAGTAGAATTATCATTAGATCGGAGAAACCCTTAAATTAGATTTTTGAAATGCTTTGGAGTGCGATGAATCTATCACAAAAAAAAGGCACTTTCCACATATTAATATATCGGGAATACCCTTGGACTCACTTGGGATTTGGACAAGGTCCTCAACAATTATACTTTATTATTCGTCGATTCGTTGCCAGAATAGTGTCGAGATTGCTCATCTCTATTTTGAAGAGTTAATGGGGCTCCTCGGTGTAAAACGGGTGTGATTGCATTAGTATCGTCTCGTATCATCAAAGTAGAAGGCAAGACGATTCAACTGGGACTATTAATATATCTGCCAGTCTCCACTTATATTTTGCACTATCTTCAAGAAGTTTACGATCAATTACTGTATATCTTTGGGGATGTTTGTTTTCTCTATGCTTAATTTCAAAAAATTTCTCCCAAGCTAGCAATAAAACCTTTGGCGTTCCTCTAAAAGATATACAATTAAATTTCTTTAAAAAGTTTTCTATAGAAATCATTAAGTCTTCTTTAGCTTGCAAAATTTCCACACTTGTTTGTTGAGGAGATTGATGAATGACGGGATACTGCGGGGGGTTGAACTTGGTCAAAAACTAAAAGAATTAGAATCATAGCACGGATTAGGTTTGTAATAATAATCTTCATTCATTGGTTGACATTGGTAAGTTTTATGAGGACCCCGACAATTTTCACAACAAAGATATTGTTGTTGAAAACTTTGAAAATTTTATGGGAAATTAAAGCCTTGATTGTAACACGGTTCCGGATAGATAAACAAATTGGGGGTGGACAATCATAACATAATAAGCATCGTTCCCAAAAACTCATTAAGAATTACGTATCAGAGGTTACGGGGTGGGCTAGGAGAATCATCCACAAAATTAGAATCATTAGTGAACGAATTTTCATCTCCGGAATAGCATGTCGGGTGAACACTTGGCAAAGTCTGTGGGAGCTCATTAATGGTTTGATTGTTGCATGGTTCCGGATTATAGATAATCGGAACTTTCGGAGGACAATTATAGCCAATATGAGCACCTTTCCCACAAGACTCGCAAGTACATCGTTGACAAAAGATATCGTCAGACGAATCACCACACCCGTAACAACAATGATCAATGTGTGGAGGATTTTGTGAAGAATTTTTACCGGGGTCTTGATTGAAAACGAATGGCTCTTGAGGCACACTAATAACGTTAGTGTTTTCATTAGATGACTCGGAAGTGTCTTGGAAGTCTTGGAAAACTTCCTCCAATTTCTTTCGAATTAGAGCACATTGTTGACAATATAGACCTTTAACCGGGTCTCCACAAGTAGGACACTTTGGACGAGATCGTTGAGATGAATTTTTATTACTTGAATCACAAATGAAGCAAAACCCTTTACTAAGTCCAGATCCACACCTCATGCAAGTACACCGTTTACAATGTTCATGTTCTTTTAACAGATCTTTACAATGAAAACAATGACGTTGATTTAACGAAGATGTTTGGGTTTGTGAAGGTGAGTCGGGGGTTTCATCATAAGAAATCAGATTAGGATCACGGACAAACTTGTCAACGGAACCCACATTAGAACAACAATAGTCTGTAGTATACAAAGCTCCACAAGGTCAGAGCATTCTTTATTATGTGTAAAGGGGATTTTTAAACGATAGTTCGGAATGCGCCATAGAATTAAACAATATAGGGGGATAAGGAAAAGAATTAAACTGGATAAGAGGAAAAAGAAGATTATTTTTTGGTTTTTAGGTTTTTTTAAACATTATTTTCTATTAATGGGACAAAATGAGATAGACAAACATCTTAAACAAATTAATCAACAAGCTTCACGGTGTCTTTAAAAGAAAAATGCACAAAGGAGGGGGGAGCGGGGGAAAGCGCGAAGCTATTAAAAACCATTCTTTGGGTCGTAGTTCCTCAGTACAACCCTCCTTATACCCTCTTATAGTTTGTTTAATCAATAAAGGTGAGCGTACTCAGTAAGTTGACACAAAACGGCGTCAAAAATGATTGAAATTCTTGATTATACCCATTATAATAAAATATAAATATATATAAATATAAATATATAAATATACTTATAAATTACTATAATTATATAACAAGGATAATTAAAAAAAATTCAATTATTAGTAACGGGAGTACGATTCCGGGTCATTTCCATCAACGAGGAATGAAATTGCAAAGTCGAGAGTCGTTTTGATAATCGATGCTTGAATGGAACAAGATTATGATTGGATCTTCTATACGCTACAGGACAAATTAAGGAAAAAAAACACTCAAAAAACAATGACAGGGAAACAAATTTTAACTAAAAACGTTTAACGGAAATTTATAGAACGCTACCAATAAGCATGTAACTAACATTAACCCTAAATGATTTTTAAACTTTTTTTATCCTTAATTACTAGATAATAAGTAAAAGCTAAGGAAATTCTAAAACGAGGGGGTCTTTTAACGGAGAAACGAAATCTCGATTCTTTAAAAAGTGAACTTTCCAAACTATTAACTACAAAGTAAATTTCAAAACATAAGTAAAATATGTTAAAGTAATTTTATAAAAAAGAATTTTATTTTTTTGATTATTTTTCTATTTTTTATAATTTTTTAAAGTTTCAAACAAAATTAAATGATTAAAAAATACATTACTTACTTTAAAAATTTCTAGGAGGAAATTTTTAAAAGTGTTATTAAAGTAAGACTGATTTAATAAAAATGCTAACTAAAAATTAGCTCGGGAAATAAGTCTTAAAAGCTGAAAAATAAGCTACGGCTTATATTTTTAAAAGGAAAAAGAAAATGTGTATAAAAGAAAACTAAGGGGAAGTTTGTTTGAAAAAGACCCAAGGGCGCAGCTTGTGAGTGTGTGTATACTGGGGACGTGTGTGTGTAAGGCAAGAGGTCACAGGTTTCTGATCTGTGGCTTTTGTTTTTTCTTTATTTTTATTTTGAAAAACATTTATAAAAATAATGTTATCAGAGAGATGAGAATAAGCAAAATTTTAATAAGGAAAACGTTTTATGAAAAAACTAGAAAATAAGTAGGAAATGACTTTAAAGTAAGAGGAAACACTTAAAACTCTTTTTGAAATTAAAACTTAAGCAACTATAAGGATTTAAATAAGCTAAGTTCTAGCTAAATAAGTACTTACTAAACTAAAATTAATCCTAATAAGTAATCTAAATAGAAATAAGGCAGAAAGAATAAGCTATAAGCTAAAACTCCTAAAAACTCTTATACTAAAACTGCTAACAAACAGACAAACATGAACTTTTGAGCTTAATTTTAGATAAGCAAAAAGAACCTTATGAAAATCTAACTTATACCAGCTTAAAGACTGGCCAATAAGCTACTTAAAACTATAAAACAATTACATTTTGAAATTAAATTGCTCTGAAAAGTTAGTGAACAAAGCTATTATGCTGATTTTTTTATGTTTTTGGTTTCTTAATGAAAAAGACTTAATTAAGCTAAAACCTAACGTATTAAGCTTTATTATGAACTCTAATATATCAACCTTAATAAAAGCTTGAGTTAAGACAGGAAATAAACAAAAACTTATGTGCAATAAGTAAAAATCACAAAAAAACAAAAAATAAAAAGCACTTTGTTACAATTGTTAAACCAAAACAGTCCTCTTAAGGGTACTTTTGAGCTTATAATTCAATAAGCTAAAGGATCCTTATGACTTTATGGCTTTTAACCTAATAAAAAGAGCTACCTAAATAAATACTCTAAATCATTAATTTGAAAAACATTTTGAATTTAAATGAACAATGAAAATTCTAAATGAAAACTACTTATTAACTTAGTAGGAGCTGAGAATGTTTTTGATTTTCAAAAGACAAATTACTAATTTTAAGCTTAAAAACAGATTACTAAATGAATTTTTTTTAAACAAAATAAGCTAAAACATATTGAATATGACCTAAGATCTACTTGTGTTTCTAAATCAAAATCCTATTACTATTTTACCCTTTGACAACATTGAGAATGAAAGTGCCTGTTTGTCTATTTTCTTATCTGAATGTAGTTTGCACAAAAATGCAACCAAATCCAAAATTCAACAAGTGCATTGCTTAAGGCTTGGACTCTACTTCTTTAAAACACCAATAAGAGAATAAATCATGCAATGAAAACAACTAGAAACCTATTGAGCTTAAAATGATTATGCTACTTGATATGCGCTAACAGAACTTAACCACTAGAGCTAAACCAAATATCTAACATGATAAACTATATTCAAAACTTCAAATCCTAACCTCATAAACCTCTATAATAGTTTTGAGTTAAAAATAAAGGACTTAATAGCCTTTGACAGCACTAACTAAAGTTAACAAAAACAACCGCTTCGTGGGTGGCAACCCATGCATTATCCTTAGTAGTAATATATTAGTATAATAATTGTGAATAAGTGTGATGTGAGGAGTGTGAGTCCCAAACTGAATAGATCTTTGCAGCCTGCTAAGGGTGATAGCCAACTTGTATAAATACAGATTGACTATAGAGAATCACTGACTATGAATACTAATTGTATATGCGGAATCTACACAATAGTATCAGAAGGAATAATGAGATAAAACTTACTTTGATTTCTATTAATCTGTTAAGTTGAATTACAGTTTCTAACTGTGTGATGTTATTGAATTGATATCTCTAACTTTGCAATGCGGGATTCCTTTTTATAGACCAAGGATAACCCTAATAGACTTACAAAATGCACAAAAGATGATACATTCTTTTCCTATAATATCTCATACCATATCCTATTAAACTGGTTACTTACTATTTTCTATAACTAGGTACTTCACTAACTAAGACTGTAGTTCTTAAACCTTTGTACTAATCAGTAGAACTATAACTATCTCGATACCAAGTATTATACACTATCGGTACTATGTCATGAATGGAATAAGTCCACATCCTCCCTAAACATGATTTTGAACTCTTTTAATTTCATGTTTCTTTAGGTTTATCTTCTTAAGTTCTTGGAGGATGTATCCAAACACTTTAACACATCTTGATCTTGATCTTTATAATCTTTCCATCTTTATCAGCAACTTTGTCTTTTCACAAAAACACTGCAACATCTTTTAGCTACAATCCAACTATGGGGGCCTTTTTAGTTTTTTGGTAATATACAGCCATAATGGATTTGATGTTCCTTTACCAGTAGTGTTTGCTTTGGTGACAGTTAACTTTTATTTCAAATTTGGTGTTGTTATTTTCCATACAGTTTTTGGTAAACTATCAACCATCAACGGAATTGATTTGTCTTTACCAAATACCATTTGCTTTTGGACTAGCAAATGCTTCATTGGCCATAACATGGGCATTGATTAAAACAATATAGTTTTTAGCAAACTCATACTGCTAGCAAAAAAAACGAGTTGAGTAGTCTTTACCAAGAAAGGAATCTTGGTGTTCTTGGGATAGCTCTCTTCACCATGAAGCAAGGTGAGTTGAAAACCCCTAAATTTTTGGTAAATTGTCAACCATAAACGGATTTGAGAAGTCTTTACCACAATCCGTTTTGCTTAGGACTAGCATAGTTCTTATGCCTATAAGCATGGTGATGATCTGATTATTATGCCATTTGTTGTGTGGTGGTTAGCAACACTCAAACCCTTCTGAAAGTCCATTCACAGCATCACTTTCATCAATATGTTTCTTATTGATTCTTATCAAATCAAAGGCAACAGTAACTTTCTATTTCATCTTCATAATTCCAGATCAAGATTTGCAATAACTCCTTGGAAAGGAGGTTATATTCCTTTCAAATTAACACATGGTTGTCTGTCCCATCTTCAAATTTAGTATGCAAAACTCACACAAGTTCATTCAAATCCCCAAATGACATTTTCCAATCTATATGATTATCCAGAATCACTTTAATCAATTTCTTCAGTGCGGATTCCATCATATCTTTCAAATCTCCTAAAGAATCAACTCAATCCCTTCTAGTGTAATTTCTGAGTACTGTTCCATCATCAAGTTATACAAGTGATACAAATCTTGCCTATCAAATATATGAAGTACCTCCATCAGATAGTTGAATGCTTTGAAGTTTCCATTGGCTCTGTATATAAACAAGAGTGTCACCATTTGGTGATGATATTGTTCAACTTAGCAATAATGATTTTTCGCCTTATATCACTATCTTTGTACTTCAAATGTAACAATCTTAGGGATCGTTATCAATGTTCCTCTTCACTGTCAACATCTTGATATTTCTTGGCTCTTTTCCTTGCATTCATTTTGATTATGAACATCCTTTCTCTTCTTTGTACCCTGGCTCTGTTCACTTTTACTTTAGTAGGTACATGTGCTGTGTCTTTTCTTCCTTAATCTCTTCTGTATCAGTGTCTTTTACTCCTTCATTCATCTCCTTAATCCTTTTCTCATCCTTAGTGGAACCAACAATAGTGAAACTTTCATCAAACCTCTTCACTTTCTCATACAAAGCTTGTATTTCTTCAAAAGTTTTGCTCTTCAAGTCTGAGTGTTTTTGTTTCAATCATGCTTCAGATAATTCTCATTTGATTTCTTAAGCTGAGTTACTTGTAGGAGGTTTGTTTTATATTGTAATAGCTCGATGTTCTGCAAGGAAATCTTCTTTCGAGATGCAATTGTATAATGAAGGAACTTTGTCTTTCTTTCTACAGTGATTGCTCTCTCTACTTTTCATCTTGAGTCTTAGTGCTAGAAGTCTATAAGCTTCAATTCTTGCTTGAATGAAAGTCCATATTCATCTGAAAGGGCAGTTCTTTATAGTTTTCCTCAAGCTAATCTTTTTACTTTCTTTTTGATTCCCAATCCTTTGCAACTTTCTAGAGCGATCTCCTTCATCCTAGCAAGTTGCTTAAATTCTTTTCAGCTTCAAGTAATATCCTTCAGATCAGTATCAGACTTCATCTTCCTCTCATTTTCTTTTTCCCTTTATACTTTTGGATCAATTTTGGAAGCGGCTTTAAGTCTATAGTGATCTAGTTGAAGTAGGCCTAGGTTCTCAGTTTCTTCACTTCCTTAAGACTCAATCCTTTCCTTTTTTCCCTTTTCCTTGAAACTGCTTTGGCTTGGCTCATGTTGAGAAAAACCTAAGCAATAGTTTGATCATCTCCAAACATTATAGGAGTAGTTATTAAAGAGGTTGGAGTAGCACTTCTTGCTTCAGTTCGATCATCAGTACCTTCATCTAGGCTCACGGTACTATCTTTATCCTTGTCGGTACCTTCATTTCTTCATTGTGGTCCTATCTTGCTTTCTTGTCGGTACTATATCTTGATTCTGTCAGTTCTTAACTTTCATCTGTCTCGTACTATCTTTCTATCTTTTCAAATAACTAACTATTTCTTCAGTACTACTGCATCTTCAGTACCTCTTCTCTTCATCACTACCTCTCTTGTCCTCTATCACTATCTTAAGAATCTTCAGTATCCATATAACATCCATTGTATCATCATGGGATAGTCATCAAATAAAAGGATTTGTATGGAGAAGGTTCAGCTTTAGCAGATTTCTCTCCCATGTTTGGATTACAGACTCCTTTGCTTCGGTTTGCCTTAAGGTTTTCTTACTTTGAAACCTTTGCTTCAAAGTTACACTCTTCATCCGGCTCTGTGGTGTTTAATAATAGGATTTGGCTTTTTTTTAGTCTTATTGAACTGTGCCTTCAATTTGTTATTACTTGGGCCTTGATCTGTAAACTTTTGTATCATAAAGAGTACAAAGATCTTTTGAAGTAGGGAGTGTAATTTCACCATCATTCCGAAAAGGATTTTATCAATGGATGATGACTCATGATTCCCACACAGAAAACCTCGGAAAATGGAATCTGGTATATGAGGAGTAGGTGATAGGTTGGGTGATGGGTCAGATGAGGCTCATTTTGGCGTCACTTGGGTGAGGAGGATGAGGGTGTAGGTTGTGGTTCAGATGTTCTCTTAAAGTAGCACTATCCTTAGTTGAAGTACCAAATAGGAAGCAAATAATTGTGTGATTTTCCTGAAATTGTTTACCCCTTTTTAAAACATAAAGGAGAAAAACTTTAATTGTCAAAGAATTTTAAAGGAAAATGATATAAAGGTACTGGTACATTCACTAGAGTTTATCCAAAAAGATTGGAAATTAAAAAGGTGGAGTGATACATTACAAACTTCTTCTTTGCATCTAAATGTCTAAGAATACCATCAAAAAATTAAATTTAGAAAAATTATTATTCTGATTAGATGTTATGCAAATGACCAGCTAGTAGGCATGTTTAGATGGGATTTGATCCATGGGTGCTTTTTGGAAAATAATACAAAAGATTCAGTGTATGAAACAAAACCTACATTGGGTGAAAAAACAAAGCTTTATTGATGTTTTACAAATTAAATCCACCTCATACCCTGTGTGTTAGCTTCAATATAGCTGATTAGGTAGAGAATCTATCCCATCAGTATCATCAAAAAGAAGGTCACTTCTTAGGGATGCTTCAGAGATAGACCAGGCTGTGGCCCCCTAATCTACTTTGGCAGTAATGTACTCTCATTGTTGAATTATTTGGGTTTTAGCAGGACATCAAAATTGTTCAACAAATGTAGTTGAGACTACTGGACTTACAGTGAGAGCAAGGTGAATGGAGCTTCGCGCAAGAAAATCAATAACCTCATGAAACTCTACATTCCCTTCAGTCTTCTCTAAATAAGCGACCATATTGTGCTTAGGGCACGATTCAAGAACAGCCATTGTGGTTGAACTAGTGATCGTCGGTAAGAGAGAGATTAAGGCTTGTATTGAAGAAAGTATTTGAGAGTGATTAAGTAAGTGTACTGTTGAGCAATGAGATGGGTTTATATAGGTTTAGCAACTAAAATTAATAAAAACGTTTCAATTTACACTTTGTAACCTTGGCGGTATTTTCTTCTAGTCTCTTATAGCGGTTCTCTGCTTTGAAACAAAGGATATCACTTTAGCATGTCGGTACTAATTGTGCAATAAAAAAAATGAACAAGCTTTGGAAACAACAATACTTCATAACCGTCTTTATCTCTTCACTAGACTCTTGAAAACCAGTTAATTATTGGAAAATTTGTCTAGGAGGGTAAAAAGCTTCTGCTACTAACTGAATCACTTCTATACTAAAGTATACAACAAAATCATATTGCTCCCTATTAATAATGAGCTTATGGATCTGATCATTCCCAATAGTAAAACAAGAACTGGAATCTACTAAATCAAACTACTTGGTTAGTAGATCGCATTCATTATTCATCAGTGGGGATTTTTCAGCACCTTGTTATAAGTTTTTCCTCTTATAAGAATCCCTCATGAAGTGATGCCTAATGGCAAGATGATTTGTTTTGTGTGTTATATGGATTCTTTACAATGCTATTGTACTTTCATTTCATGTAGATCTTTGTGTCATGAAATTAAACCATATTGGCCACATCAATCTTGCAGCTGCTACATATTCTGCCTCTGTAGTAGAAGTAGCATCAATGGTCTATTTTTTGATTGCCAGAAATTAGTTTCTTGAAGAAAATTGAATACATCCTGTAGTGGAATTCTCCTGTCAAGATTGCTCTAGCTATAATCACTATCGGAGTAGTTCCTGGTCATCAAATGAGGACACTCTTGGATAACAAAGACCCAGTTGTTTTGTATGCCCTGTTTTAGATACCGTAAAAGATTCTTCTTAAAACACTTAGTGGGAGGTCTTTGGGAAGTGACCTTGAAACTAGGAATCAACAATACTGCATAACATAATATCTGGCCTAGAAAGCAGTCATGTACATTATAAAAGTACAAAAATCATGGATCTATAAAGATGTACATCCACTCTCACTGGCTTCTCATCCATGATAAAGGATTCTGGGTCTCTATCTGGTTCGTACTAGCCTGTCTTAACTACTGACAAAGTCATATTTCTTCAGGATTTCTGCAATTATCTTATCCTGACTTATAAAGATTACCATCCTTTTCTGTTTGACTTGTAATCCAAGAAAGAAAGTGTTCTCTACTATAGAGATTACTGAAATCTACGCTTTATTAGGCCTTCATATGGTTTGCATAACACCAAGATTTATTTGTAGAAACAAAATGATATATTACATAAATTGGATACATGTTGTCATTTTTGTATTTTTAATGGAATAAAGAGTCTTGTCAATTTTTTTTATGATCATTCTTCAATAAGAAAGTAGATAAGTAGCTTACTCAGGTCTGGGAGCTTGGTGTAACCCTTAAAGAGCTTGTACTACTTTGTAGACCTTTGCAGGATATTTAGGATCCTATAAAACTCTGGTGGTTGGAGGACACTTACTCCTCATCAATTTTGCCATAATGAATGAACTTTTTCACATCCATTTGATTAGATATGGAGCCATGTAAGAGGCAATGGCTAAAAGATCCTAATGGTTCAATCCTGGCCACATAGAGCAAAAACTCTTCATCTTAATCTATCCCTTCTATTGCTTGGTCCATGGAGCAACTAACCTTGCTTTCATTTTGATAACAACTCCTCTTATCTTCTTATTTCTTTAAACATTTTGTTTCCAATTGCTTTTCCCATAAGGCAAATCTACAAGAATCCAAACTTTTGAATTTGAACTGCTGCAATCTCTTCTTTGCATAGTTTAAACAACTTTTCTTTCAAGTGTTTCTTAGATTTTCTTGGGTTCATTTTGGACAGGAAACAAGCAAATAAAACAATGATGGAAGTCCTTATGATTATTTCGCTTTTGCTTTTTGAATATAAACTTATAAAGATGAAGCTCCAAAACTTTTAGTCATTTACTTCTGTTTGAAACTGCAGATTGTGGATCTCAAGAATTAAAGTTGGAAGGATGATAGAGGTAATCTTGATGTTTGGAATAGGATTGACATTATACAGGGTTCTAATTTGTTAAAGTCAGCCATGCACCTCTTCATATTAAGATGTTATTTGTATAAATTCCATCAGTGGGATTTTGATATAATGTCTCAAGTCAGGTATTTTGAATCATCTTGGTTAGGATTGGTTGGATCAGTAAAGGATAGTCTACCATAAGGATGGTTTGTACTAATGGTGTGTGTGTAGTATTTAACTATGTTTGTACTGCTTAGTTTTAGCAACTCCTACTTGGTAAAGCAAATCCTCAATCATCTTTGGCAAAACTCTTCCTGTGGCTTAGCTGAATTATTAGAATCTTTCTTGCTCTAAGTCTTTTAAAGTTCCTCCAAAAGACTTTGATTCCTCCTTCTTATGGGTTTCATCTGACTGTTAAATCTGGATGTTTGTTAGGTCGCTTCACTACACCATAATTGTTCTGTTAATCTCTTGACTGTTGTGAATATGAAGACCATATAGCAGTACAAGTAGTCATGGAGCAGATTCATCTTCTTTTCTTATGATTCACCTGATCAATATTATCTATTGTACCTGCATTGTGATAAACTTTCTTGTGGACCTGCATGTTTGTTAGCTTGATTCTCTGATCTCACAGGTTGATAATTTATTGAATCAGTTAAATAATCAAGATCAAACAGCCAAGTTGGTCCCTTTCCTGCAACATTTGGTTTAGTTTCTAAAAAGGTTATGTGCAGGTTTTCCTCAACTCTCTTGGTTTCTAAATTGTATACCCTAAAAAGCCTTGCTTTATAGGATATAACTTAAACACTTCATTATTTTTTCCCATCAAAACTTGCCTGATGGCTTCAAATGGTATTCAAGATGGGCAATGGCCTAAAAGGTTTTATGTAGCTTATGATTGGGGGGGGGGGGTATTTTACTAGTACAAGTTCATAAGGTGTCTTTTTATGAGGCTTGGTCACTTATTCCCTTTTAAGAAATTAACAAGCGTTCACTGACTGTTCAGTCTCAAAAAGTGTTTAGGTAAAAATGAAATCTGTAGCATAGTTAGCGAGCTCAAAAGAGTTTGTCTTTCTTTTAGCAATCTATGTGTGTGGTGTTTGACATTACTTTATTCCCTCTTGATCCCTTTTGACCACGAACTTCAATATAAAATCTATGTTCTTAAATTCAGTTCCATTTATCACATCTAATAGTTTTAACCTTTTGATTTAATTGGTTTTCTATTTGTCTTATAAAGTCCTTAAGGATTCCACTAGTTTCATCTTAGTTTAAAGGGAAGAACACAACTAAACCTGCTAAAATCATCAGTGTAAACCATGTACTAGTCTTATGGTTTAAGCTTCTGACAGATGTAGGTCTAAATAAATCCATACTAAAGAAGATGTAAGGGTGTGGACTAATTGAGTCTCTGATTTGGCCTTACAGGTGGCATTATGTGGCTTTCCTTTTGACAGCAAACAAGTGTGGTCATTGAAAAATTCTTTGAAGGTAAACCTTTACAAGGTTTCTTCACAAGTTTGTTTAGTTTTAAAGTAATATGACCCAACCTCTATGCATTTGTTAGATTCATCAATTGTGGCTTTTGCATTAAACAAGCTAAACCTCTGAAGGACAATGTACGCTAATGAAATTGAACATATTGTTTTGTTTAGGGATTCTAAGTGAATACTTGATTGTCAATCATGGTAACCATCAGGTAACTTAAATTCAGGAGACAAAACAAGACATTCAGAGTCAGTGAAAAGAACTTTGTTCTTCTTGTCACAGATTTGTGACACAGAAAAGAGATTGAAATGTTGTAGTTCTTTCACAAAGCACACATCCTCAAAATCTAACTTTCCTGTTTTTATTTTACCTTTACCAGTTATGTAACCTTTACTTCCTCCAAAAGCAACAGGGCCACCATTAAAGTCTTGATATTCAGCAAGGTAGGCCTTGTTTCCAGTCATGTGCCTGGAACATCCACTATCAACAATTCCTTTGTTCTGTAAAGCTCTATGTGGATAATCCTGCACATTGAATATAAGAGATTAGTTTCTCTTAGGGACCCAAGCCTTTTTGGACTTGGGTCTGCCTAGTGGATCTTTGAAAGTAGCACAATTTCTAGGACTTGATCCACCATTGTATTTGGAGACTTTGTGCCAGTAATGTCTTTTTGGTCTCCAATTACAACCTGCTGAGGGCTTAACAGCAGTTTCCCTTTTTCCCCCAACAGCACTAACTGCATTTACCTCAGCAGTATTAACTTTTTGATATGAAAAATTTGTTCTAAGTGCTGTTGTTCTATTCAATGACTTTCTAAAAGGTGAAACAGATTTATGAAAATCACTCTTTGGTCTAGCATTATTCACAATAGGCTTAACAGTATTAACTATGTTAGCAGCATTAGTGGGTACTGCCTGTCTGTTAACATTATGCCTAGCGGTATTAACAGTGTTAGTACCGCTAGCTCTAGCAGTATTAACTGGAATTTTTCCAGTTCTAGTTAGTACTGCTTTTGGAACAAATTGGTTTCGATGATTCATTCTTTGCACATTGTTCCAAATTGGCCTAATTTCCCTTTGACTAGACTTCTTCCTCATCCTATTGTTTAACTCAGCTTGTTTAGCCATCATTTTTTCATGGAAATCACAATCTCTAATAAGATGACTAAGACTTCCACATACAAAACATGCTTTTGTAGTAAACCCATATCCCAACCCCTTTTTATCAACTTTAGGATTTTTACTATGTGTGAATTGATTCTTAACAGTTTCCCTAGGAGTTTTTACTTGCTTATTAGCAAAACTAGGTGTTTCCTGTTCTTCTGTTGGTAGAGACACATACACATCTTCACTATCTGATTCATACTCCTCAATGATAGGAGCATTAGACTAAACCTTAGGTTGACTTACTACTCTGGGTTCATTGACAGTTGGTTCAGGCAAAGATTCATGTGTTTTTTCACTACAATTTAAGTCACAAGTATCAAAGTCACTGGTTTGGGTTTCAAATTCACTAGCTTGAGACTGTTTTGGACCATATGTAAATTGTGAGTAATCTATTTCAATATCAGGTCTAGATGGCATGTAATTCCCTGTCATGGGTGGGGGTACAACATGCATTCCTTCTGCTGTAACAAACATGTCATACAAAGGCTGATTTTCTAAATCACTTTCCTTATTCATAAATACACTTTGTAAAACTTCATTTTCATAACTCAAGATGCCATCATATCTGTAATCCCCATACCCAAGCCAAAATTTATCATTAGCACTCATTTGACTATTTAGCAAAATATTAAGATTTTTAGAAGAGTTGTGCCATTTTTCTATTTTAGCTTTTAAGTCTTCTTTTTCTTTCTCAGCTTCTGCTAATAGTTTCTTATGGTATGTAAGGACATCAGTTTTATCATTTAAGTCTATTTTCATAAACCTTATCTTTTCCTCACCAAAGTTGACCTTGTTGACGAGCAACTAATTGTGCTTCAACTTTCATTAAAGCTTGAGTATATGCATGTATTTCTATATTGGCATCTCCAAGTTGTTCCCTTTGAGCATCATACTATTTTTTAAGTTTAGCATAAGAATCTGAGCCTGAACTGCTGCAAGCCATCAAAGCATAATCTTCTTCTTCTTCTGAGTGGCTAGTCCAATCAACACCTTCTTTATCAATAGTAAGAGCTTATAGAATAAAAATCAGATCTTAAAAACTTATAAGAGCTTATCTAAATTAGCTTATGAAAATTTGACTTATAAAACCTTGAAAAATGAAACATAGGACAGACTAAATCAAAAGGTAAATTGCACACTTATCTAATTCAATTCTACTGCATTATAGGACTTAAAACAAGCTAAAAAAACACTACCAAAAGGGCAATAAGCAAATAAGCTGAATATCTACACCCTATTGTCACAGATTCAAGACATGGTTACACAAACCTTAACTTTGATTGTTTTTAACTTTGAAAACTCTTAAACACTAATTATAATGACTTAATTCAGAGTTTTAAGGTTGACTTAGTGACCCATAGGCAGAATATACATTATTTGACCCGTTTTGAACCTTAACCCAAACACCCCTTTAAGTAGCACTTTGTCATTTTTAAACTTATAACAACTGATTTAAGCAAGGACTTATGATAACCAGATAACAACCAAACAAAATAAGCATAAAAAAGCTAAATGCAACAGATTTTAAGCAATGAAATAAGCTGGAACCAATTAAGCAGTTTGAAGCAATATTAAGCAGTTTTAAAGCAAATCTATACTAAAGGACATATAAGCTAAAACTTAAGCATAAAATCCATTTAATAAGGCACATTAAGACAGAATAAGCATCAAATAAGCACTATTAAGCAACTGATAAGCTAACAGGACAAATAAGCTAAAAATGAAAAAGTATGTGTACCTTTATCCTTTGCTTAAACAAGGACACAAATTACCCTAATAAGCTCTAAATCCTACCCTTGCTTATAAATAAGCAATTCTAAATACCCATAAGCTCATCCTTTGTTAGCTTATCTTCCAAAAGCTTATCATCAAACTTCTTGATTCCATGAAACAGAAAGATCACAAAAGCTATATAAAAAAAACTTAAATTGGCAAAACATGTTCTAACAGCTTATGAGGGCTTTTTGAAATGACTTGTAAACATAAATAAGCTTAAATGCTTAAAGATTAAAAGAGACAAAATTGCTTAAAAAATTTTAAAACTGAAATTTCATTAAACATAAAAGGATTACAATACTTAAAAGTTTAAAATGACAGAATTTAAAGACATAAATAAAAACATTTAAAAGTAAAATTACAACTAAATTAAAACTACTCCTCTCTCCATCTACTTCTGTCTTCTTCTTCTTTATATAAGCTCCAAGGTGTGCTAGTTGTGCTTGTTATGTGAGAGGCTTCAAAGCTCAATCTTAGCCCTTTAATATGCTTGGAGCCCAATCAATTTGATCTCAACCCTTCATTCTTTGTCCTTGTGCTCTGTCCAATGGGGCGTTTCAAGATTGCCAAGGTGTTTTTGTAGGTTAGTGAGGTGGGGTGAGGTGTGGGGTTCATGGGTTTTGGCTGGTAGTTGCAGGGTTGAGGGTAGAAGACAATAAACAGTACCTTTGGGGGTTTTGGCGGGTAATGTGGGTATGCTGTTTGATGCAGGGTTAAAGGTTTTGAGTTATGACAGAATTAGTCCCTCATCTTGTTACATATTATCACACGTATGGTCCTTTGTGATATAAAAGGGGTTTTGGGACTTGCCAGGTTTGGTCCCTCAACATTATATGTTGTTTGTCATGGAAGGACCTTTTGGTGATGAAGGTTTAGGGATGTGTCAATAATAGTCCTCAAGGGTGTATGGTTTTGTTGCAAATTTAGTCCTTGGGATATAACGACAGTTAAGGGTTAAAGGAATAATGGACATAACAGGGTTATCTTAGTTATGGTTTTGGGCCTTTTCTTGTTTATTTGGGCCGTTTGGTGTTTTAAATGGGAATTGGGCTTTTTAAGCCTTAAAGGCTTATGTAGTCATGGATATTAACCCTTAATGGGCTGCCCGGCCCATTAGATGGGTAAGGGTGGCCCATTAAGAATTTCTTCGGTTACGGCTTCGGCTTTGACCATTGACTTTGTCGGGGTTGACTTTGACTTTGACTTTTTGGTTTTTTACGCTTTTCCATTCCGTGCTCGGTTTTGTCCGGTTTGGCTTTGTTTTTGTCCTTTAGTGAATATCCGGTACCTGCACAACACAAACACAAAAACAAGCATATATATGGCATTTAATGTGCGTTTTTGGTCATTTAGGGTCGTTTTATTACCCGTGTACTAGGGGTATCTTGCACTAAAAATGAGTGCATAACAAGGGTGTGGGGATAGTTATATGATCGAGGCGACCATGATAACAAATACAGGTTTAAAACAGGGTTCATCCTAGTTCCTCTTATCATTTAGCAAATCCTAATTACACGTATGTAATCTTACTAGCAGTATCGAGATGAATCACTAATTTAAGTTCTAGAATTTAATATACTGCCGGTACACTCTCATATAATTTTAAACGATACCAATGCTCCAGAAAAAGAGACAAAACCACATATGCACGATCAAAAATTTCATGAAATCGACTATATCATAGATTGCTTATTCCTTAACTCGCGCAAGATAAAGGTAAAACTATCTTAAGCACCAAAGATGGGTGCTTGAATTCCTAAAGATCTAGGGGAGAACCTCACATTTTTTTAGGTGGAATTTTTTTTGAGTGGTATGTTTTTGTGCTAGTCATATAACTCCTATCCATGAGACGCTAATAATACTAAGTTTTCATCAGTATGTACCATAAAAAAATTTTAAATTTGGGTCAAAATTACCTTCTACGCTATGTTTTGGTATATTACTCATCATTTTAAGGACAAAGCAAAGGCAAATGAAGAAATAGTTTCTAAGGCTTTATTTTCCCCCTACACTTATTTTAAACATTGTCCCCAAAGTTCTTAAAAGTACCCGTAAAACGAATAAAGGGAAAAGAAAAGGCAAAAGAATCTAGTACTCCCCTGGTTTTGCTCAACAATGGAGAAGAAACAAATGATCCCGGCTAAATCGTTATCAATGAATCGTCCACATGAAACTCCTAAGAACTCTCAGGCTTCTTCTCATCAAATATAACCTGCAAATCAAAAACAAGAAACAACTATACCTAGCGTAAAATTCGTCGAAATGATAATATACAATGTAATAGTTTACGGTTTTGACACTACAAAAGCAATAAAGATAGGATGAATGTGTTAAAGTAATCGTGGTTTTCTGCAAGTTTTAGGAAAATTACAAATTCTGGAAATTATACAAAATTAATTTTCAAGAATTAAAAAAATACGAATTGACACGACGCCGTCAGGAAAAATCCTAATGCCGTCTCCAGCTTCAATAAAGAATTTTTTTCTCTCTTTGAAAAATTTCTGCACGCGGGTCCTATTAGTTATTTCCTGTAAAGATTACTGCATAAACCATAAAAACAATTAACACAATTATATAACTCTGACATGACACAAGACGCGAATTAATCTAAACAATTTATTTAACATGTTTAAATGGTTCTTAGAAACCGGATATGAGCCTTTATAATTTTGATGTAAAATACCTTTGATTGCAATTAAGACGAAGTTAAAGACAAAACAAAACATGATTACATAATTCAAACATAATAAAACAAATGATAAAGAATTAAAACACGCATGACACTCCTAAGATGCGAGAAAATAAAAGATTGGGTTGCCTCCCAAAAAGCGCTTTGTTTATTTAACGAGTCTTGTAGCTAGACTCGGAGTCACACTACTAGAAATCATAAAGGTGATCCAAGTCGATGATTTCGCTTGGATTCTCTTTCTCAGACAAATTCCTAGAGGTAGGAATTAATTGAAAGGTCTTTTTGAATCTTTCTCCATCGGGGTCAATCAATTCAATCCTAAGGTTCCACACACCATCTCCTTCTTTTGGTGGCCTATTCCAATCTATTTTTTTTCTATCAACTCTTCCGACTCCCACATATTTCCCTTAAGATTGATAGGTATAGCTCCTAAGAATTCCACCATCTTTCTAAACACTAAGACATCCTTAAAGGGGTTGAGTTTGGCATCTCTAGCAATTTCCCATTCTTTGAGAAAATGGTAATCCACGAAGTCTTTCTTAGCATAATAAGGGGGTCGGGCACCTATACCATCCATACTAGGTCGTGGTCCATAAGATTCTCTTTTACCTATGGTATTCCAATAAAGTGTTTCTTCGTCACCTAGGTTGATTTCTTTTACTCGAAATATAGACCTAGTAATTCCTTCTCCTACTGCTGTTTTGGCTTTTCTACAATCTATCACGGCCCTATCAGTTGCTAAGAATCCTCTTCCTACGGGTAAAGGGGTCGCGGGGTCTTTTTCCATGTTTATAACATAGAAGTCTTCTAAAAGTTTTAACTTTCCTATGTGAACTTCTACATTTTTGATAATTCCTACGGGATAAGACTTAGTTCAATCTGCTAACCCAAAAACATGATCGGTCTCTTTGATAACATCAAATAGTTAATACTTTTTAGTATCAAAATGCTTGTAATTATTGTATAAATGCCTAAAAATGATACTTAATCACTTCTTATTTCGTTTACAGGAAGAATGCGAGCATTGGAGCAAGAGACGCGGGATTTAGACGTGGAAAACAAGCGTAAAAAGATTCTCATGGCCAGTTACGACGTAACCACCGTGCAGGAGTTACGCCGTAACCAAAATTAATGAAGGAATGAGTCATCACCACAATTACAGCGTAACCATGACGTTACCGTTACGTCGTAACTTGCCACGTTGAAGAAGGATGACGTATCTTAGTCACCATTACGACGTAACCATGACATTTCAGTTACGCCGTAACCTATTTTAAGCCTAGATATTAGACATCAGCATGGTTACGCCGTAACACAACTCACTAGTTACGCCGTAACCAATTCGATACTTATAAATAGAGCCCTCATTCTGCACATTCGACATCAACCCTTCCACCACAGAACTAAGGGGCGATAAAAGCTTCCAGAAGTCGAAAAATTCCACCAGTAGTTCAAGGGAGAAGTCACTTTACTTAATTTTTGTATTAATCATTCATAAACACATCCTGTAAGAATTATGATATTTCAATCCAAGATCTCTTTCATTGATTCTTACTATTTTGCTATGAGTGGCTAAGCACTTATAGTGCTGGCATAGTTATGAATTTACTGATGTTATGATTGTTTCTCGTTTATTTATCGTTCAAATTAGATATTTAATTGTCTGTTATTGATCCCTAAGTTTTGCTAGTATTGAGGGTGGTATAGATCTAATTTTCTTCTTATTAGGCTAACATGTTGAACTTAAGAGCAACAAGGTACTAGGATAAGTTGGCATCTATCCTTATTGTAGGAATTAATCAGATTACTGCCTTTATCACATTAAAGAGGGTTAATAATGTTCTAGGTTATAGACAGGTCTTTAGGATAGCTAGGGTTTAATCACTACAACTTGGATGCCCTACCTTCATGACTTTCAGGGAATTAGGATCACAGGAATCATAGGACAGACCTCAAATGCCAATTCGGGTCTGTTGATATTAGAACCACTAATAAAACGATATCTAGACATTGCACTAGGAAATATATCATAGCATTAGTAATGAAATAACTAGGTTAGCATGACTTTCTCCATGACTGTTTTCAAATCATTTACTTTTCACATTTATTTTCCTGTCAAAATTTCAAATCAAATCAAAACCATTTTCAAACATGTGACATATTTCAAATTAAGACTAATACAACTTAGCTCTTGGGACGACCTCGGATTTACTAAGTCCTGCACTACATACGACCGGGTTCTCTGCTCGTTAGTGCGTGTAGACATCGGTAGATGAGTTTTATAAATTTAAAACTTGAAAATTTAATTTAACAATTAAAGACGCATCAAGTTTTTAGCGCCGCTGCCGGGGAGCTAAAAATTAGTTTATAATTTGTCAAAAAATTCTTTCACCTAATTTTGTATTTTGCAGGTATGAGTGAAGCTAAAGAATCTGGGTCTACTGTCAACGAATATTTAACAAAAATCAGGGACGACAGTGGGCCTGTAATTGTTAAACCATTATTCGAAGAAAACATAAAATTTGAATTTTGGGGACAATGCATCGAAGAATTGAAAGAAAACGTGTTTTATGGAAAGGAGAACAAAGATCCTCATGAACATATCTATGACATCTTCAAAATTATCGATCTATTCCATTCGCCAGGGGTATCCAGGGACCAGGTTATACTGATGGCTTTTCCATTTACTTTAAAAGTAAAGGCTAAACAGTGGATGAAACGATTATCCACTGGATCAATCACAACCTGGGACTTGTTCAAAAGTGCCTTCCTGGATGAACATCGTCCTCCTCTTAAAATCATTAAGTAAATAGAAATAATTAGGAACTTTAAACAAAAGCCTAATGAACCATTACACTGCTCATGGGAAATATTCACGGAATCTCTCTTCAGCTGTCTTGAACATAATCTTAACGAGCATGAGCAGCTACGAATCTTTTATCAAGGATTGGACGCTAAGACGAGATGCAAGGCTGATTTTAAGGGACCAATTCCTATAATGACACCAACAAAAGGAATCAGAGCTATCAAGGAATTATCTGAACATTCCCTCTCTTGGTATAAGGAAGGAAACATTAAGGATGAAAACGAAGAACTTCAAACTGTTCTCAAACAAATTAATAATTTTGAGAATAATATGAATATCATAATTGAAGAAGTTCGAATGGCACAACATAGGTATGAAACCCCTATGGAAGGGAGAATCTCAAATCTGGAAGAAACCTTACACAGTTTCATCAAAGAATCCTTTATAAGGCAAAATGAAAGTGAGAACATGGTTTGAGGAATCAAGAAACGTTACGACCAAACCTTTAAAGCGCAAGCCTCCTCTATTAAGAAGATTGAATATCACTTGGGGAAATTGCTAAAATAATACAAGATAGGGAAGCTGGGAGCCTACCAAGCTCAACTGAAACAAACCCTAGGGGATTGGCGCATGCTATAACAACCAGAAGCGGACTCAATTACAAACCACCAAAGAATCCTCGCGAGAGTAATACTAATTCTCAAGACAAAACTGTATCAAATGAAACAATAACCAAAAACAATGAAGAGGTACCTAATGGTAATAGAAAAACTGTGAAATCATACATTCCACCTATCCCTTTCCCTGGTCGATTAAAAAAGGAAAAAGAAAAAGAACAATTCAAAAAGTTATTTGAGAATCTTTAGCAATTTAGCATAAACATTCCATTTATCGAGGCATTAGAACAAATGCCAAAATATGCTAAGTTCATGAAAGACCTCCTTGCCAAGAAAGGAAAGGCAAAAGAAACATCTAAAATAACTTTAAATGAAAGATGCTCTGCCGTTCTTCTCAACAAAATCCCGCTTAAGGAAAAAGATCCTGAAAGCTTCACTATCCCATGTGTCATAGGAAAAATTGGCATTAACAAAGCTCTTGCTGACCTCGGGGCTAACATTAGTTTTATGCCGCACTTTATGTTTGCTAGGTTGGATCTTGGGGAATTAAAACCTACCCGCATGTGCATCGAGTTAGCAAATAAATCAACCCAATACCCGAGGAGAATTGCTGAGCATGTCATTGTAAAAATTGACAAGTTCATTTTCCCTGTCGATTTTGTCGTGCTAGATATGGAGGAAGATCACAAGATTCTGATAATTCTAGGAAGACCGTTCTTGGCCACCGCTCATGCAATGATAGATGTCTTCAATAAGAAAATATCTTTTAAAATAGGAAACGAAACAATTAATTTTGACATTGAAAAGTCAATGAAATTCTCTACCCCAGAAGATGACACTTGTCTCTCTATCGATATGGTTGATGTGGCCGTTACCGACCACGTCCAAAATATTCTTCCTTCTTACCCTCTTGATTCATTTCTATTCGAATCTATCATAATTTACCAACAAAGTAAGGTTGTAAACTTATGGGGAGATGAGGGTGATAAAATAGAACATAACCTGGATGAGTCGAATACATCAAGATTATCCTCAAACAGTGACAATTGGGAATCCAACGATTTCACCAAACTGACTCTATTCACTGCAACGAGAGAAGCTGAAGCGCAAATCCCCAAGCTAAAGGAACTCCCATCCCATCTGGAGTATGCCTTCTTGGACGATAATCAAGAATTCCCGGTTATTATTTCCTCTCTATTATCCAGCCAAGAGAAGGAGTCACTTCTGCAGGTTTTGTCAAAACACAAAGTTGCTTTAGCCTAGAAAGTGGCTGATATCAAGGGCATCAACCCATCATTTTGCACTCACAAAATTCAGATGGAGGATGACTTCAAACCAGTGGTGCAATCCCAACGAAGACTTAATCCTAAAGTTCAAGATGTTGTCAAGGCTGAAATTGTCAAGTTACTTAATGCTGGATCAATCTACGCCATCTCGGACAGTCTATGGGTCAGCCCCATACATGTAGTGCCCAAAAAGGGGGGAATGACTGTGATAACAAATGAGAATAACGAGCTTGTTTCGACAAGAACAATCACCAAAGGGAGGGTATCCATCGATTATATAAAGCTCAATGACTTTGGTATCAGAGCCATATGGTTATAGCGAATGCTGGTTTTCAAAAAAAAAACACAACTATAACCAAAAAGTACTTTTATAAACACCGAACATGATAGGAGTTGACTAGTCTAGACATTGCATCATTTGACCTTAATTAGACGGAACTTGATCAACTCTGTCTAATTCAGGTAGAATCATGGGATGTTGGGAATAGTTATCAAGTATCGTGTTTGGTGGAGTCATAGGCATAAGGTCACCTAAAACTGCATTGGTCGTGTGCGTTCATATTTCATGCATTCATGTTTGTTCTATAGTCCAATATGTCATTTTACATGTGTTCTTTATTTTTGTCGCACTTTGACCTAATAGACTAAGCACGTATTTATTTTCTTCATGACGCGGTCGTTAAGTCACATCCCTCACCTTCCCATATATTATACGATTTGGACGAAGACCTCGACAAATCTTAGTATTCTGATCTTCTGATAGACGTTGTCAGAATTGCTAGTCCTCCCCGACTAGGATATTATTAGAAATCGTCTACGCACACTGACGATTACGTAAGTGAGTCGCGACGTACACCTAACTACTCTTCGTACCCCTACCCTGCATGGACCCCGAGAAGGACTCATTGATAAATTTTGAATCAGAACTCGAGGCGAGCAGTAGATGGACCGCGTATGCACGACATGTAGAGATGTTCATTCTTTTGCTATTAGAAACTAAGTCAACCTATATTTTGGTCACATTTATGTCTTATTTCGTCTTATTATTATTAAGTCAACCGTTTTGGCTGCAAAAGTGAGCAGGAGTGCTCGATTAGTACATAACCACTTAGTGGTTGGTCGAGTCATCCCAACAGTGTTGTTGGAGGAACATTTTGATACATCATAACGGTCTTATTTTCGGCTGGGAGTTGAACTCCAGCTGGTAGCCGACTTGTTGAAAGGCCATTTATGGCGCATATAGCTCACCTTCATACCTTAAAGCGTAATTTTACCTGTATCATATTTCGATCGTAATAGGACACAAAACTCATTTTCCCCGCGCTAATTTTGGCATTTAATGGGGTATCTGACCCTACCTTGCGTATTGCACGCGACTATTTTCTTATCCACTATGTGGATTAACATTGTTTTACCATGGAAACCTGTTACTTTTAACGTTTCGTTCTTGAAGACATTTGATGAAACGGATTACGTCATTAGTTGCCTTAAGAGTAACTCGCCTAGGAGTGTTATCACTTTATTTGTTTGGTTGTATGATCATCGCCTGGAAGACTCCTTTTAAGGAAAAATGATTGATAGAAGGATAAGAACCTTATACTTGATAAATTGGTTAATTGCGTAACCATGACAACGATTTTCATCCTGGTGTTCATGTTTAGGAAATGGTACCAATTTGGATAAGTCAAAGTCCTTTATAACAAAAAGTTGTACGTGTGAAATGTTCTCTTAAAAAAAACCCTTTTTGAGCATGATGTTTTAGTTGATTTCAAATAATTGCATTGTCTAGTGTCAAAACCTATGTTTTAGTAGATTTCAAATAAGGTACGTCTAAACCTCAATTATTGTTGAATATCATTATTCAACCCACCTTTGGGAAAACATTCTTAACACATAAGTTCGTTTATGTCAATTTCATTACGCTTACCAATTACGGTTTCAATATTTTAAAATCTTGTTTGTACACTACTTGAACTATTTTATTAAAACTCTTTTATTACGATTTATGCTGAAAAGCCAATTTTATTAAAAGTCACTAAGAAATACGAGCTTTTACAGATGCATCTTTTTGCACGATTGTCATTACAAAATTTTAAAGCTATGCATGGAAATTTTTATCCCTACCTGACATACACTTTTGTGGCATCTACTTTTACATAAATGTTATCATGATAAATTTCAAGATATATTACGTACTCAAATTATACTTTGGTCAAGTGTTTGCTCAAATAAATGTCTTTTGACTAATTTTAAAACCATGTCTCCGAAAAGAAACACGCCCAACCCGGGAACGAGTCTTTGAAACCAATTACTGTACTTTTATGCTCTACGAACCTAGAATATGTACGAGTTGTCTTACCATAGTATAGGCCGTTAATTAATTTAAAAATCTGAAGAGCTTTGACATAGTAGTATGGAAGGATTGGTGGACTAGAGTTTTAGCATAAATTGATTGCTTTGCGATAATGGTTTGAATCCCTTTATAAGGCGGAAGGATTTTTGTGGTACAAGGAGACAGGTCCAGAGAGGACTAGAAGCTAATATCGGCCATAAAGATGAAAAAAATATATCTGGAGAAGTACAGTGTCACATTTTTTTAGACACATATAATGGACAAAGGAGCCAATGTGAAGTGCATCCAAAATATTCCGATAGGAAGGAATCATACCGAGGTCTTTACAAAAGATTTATTAGGACTCTCTCCGACTAGGATAGTCGAGTTCCAGATCGACCTAGTGCCGGGAGCGGCACCGGTGACTAAGGCACCATATTGTTTGGCACCATCGGAAATGCAAGAGCTGTCCAGGGAACTACAAGAACTTCTGAGCAAAAGATTGATAAAGACCGGGTTTGTCACCTTGGGATGCACCAGTGCTTTTTGTCAAAAAGAACGACAGATCAATGCGTACATGTATCAATTACCGGGAGTAGAACAAATTAACCATCAAGAACTGATAACCTCTTCCTCGAATAGAAGACCTATTCGATTAACTGCAAGGCCAACTTACTTTTCAAAGATTAACCTACGGTCAGGATATCACCAGATAAGAGTCAAGGGAGAAGACACCCCAAGACAGCGTTCAGGACACGGTACGGGCATTACAAATTCCTAGTCATGCCCTTTGGATTGACTAATGCACTGACTGTGTTTATGGATGTGTAGACCCTAATTGAACAAGTTTGTGATAGTGGTCAATGATGATATTCTCATCTACTCACGAAGTAAGGAAGAACATGAACAACACTTAGATACCATTTTAAGGTTTCTTAAGGACGAGAAATGGTACGCCAAATTCTCCAAGTGTGAGTTTTGGTTTCGAGAGGTACATTTTCTCGGTCACGTGATCAATGCAAAAAGGAAATTCATGTCGATCCTACAAAGATTAAAGCTATTAAGAAATGGGTAAAGATCATGATGCATCTTGTGACAAAGTTACTTAGGACGTCGATAGGGCGTGACTCGATATGGGTTATCGTCGACCGGTTAACGAAGTCTCTGCACACTTCCTTCCGGTCCAAGAAGACTATAAGTTGGATAAGCTTGCTGAGTTATACATTAATAAAACAGTATCAAGGCATGGAGTACCTATATCCATTATCTCAGATAGAGATAGTCGGTTCGCATCGCGCTCTCGGGGACTACTACAGAAGGATTTGGGTACTCAACTTGATATGAGTACTATTTACCACCCACAAATGGATGGTCAGAGTGAGAGAATGATACAAACCATGAAGGACATGTTGAGGGCTTGTATGATTGATCTAGGAGTTAGTTGAGACACACATTTACCTTTGGTAGAATTCTCGTACAACAACAGTTATCACACTAGCATCAATGGGGCACCTTTTGAAGCTTTGTACGAACGAAAGTATAAATTGCCACTTTGTTGGCTAGATATGGGAGACAGATAATTGACAAGACTAGATGTTATTCAAGAGACTATTGATAAGATCACGAAAAGAAAGATTGAAGACAACTAGGAGCCGACATAAAAGTTATGTTACAATCGCAGGAAACCCCTAGAATTTCAAATCGCAGACCAAGTGCTTCTCAAAGTGCCACCGTGGAAGGGCATGCTACGTTTTGGTAAGCGAGGCAAGTTAAACCCTCGATACACTAGACCCTTCAAGGTACTAAGTAAAGTTGGTCCAATAACTTACTAACTTGAGCTACCACAGAAGCCACGTGGAATTCACGATGTGTTCCACGTCTCAAATTTGAAGAAAAATTTAACTGATAAAACTCTCGTCGTTCCACTAGAGGAATTACATATCACTGACAAGCTCCAATTCATAGATAAGCCATTGAAAATTATGGACCATTGGGTTAAGAGACCAAAGCATAGTCGAATTCCTATCGTTAAAGTTTGATGGAATTCACAAAGAGGTCTCGAGTTTACGTGAAAGCGCGAGGACAAGATCAAGCGCAAACACCCACACCTATTTTCGAGCGCGCTTAATTGGCTAAGACGAACTAAATCTCGGGACGAGATTCTTTCTAACGGAGGGAGGATGTGACAACCGTCTAAATTCAGAAGAGTGACTGATAATAATTTATAACGTTTTTGACTAAACTTATTTGAGTAAAATTATTTTGTGCTTGTCGGATCATTTTGGGCTTAAAATTGTCTTTTTATTTAACCTCGATTATGAGCGTGCCTTTGAGCAACGATCCATATTTTCATGGTTATTATATAACCTCGCACATTTACTAAATATATTTATTTTAATTTGGAATAAAATTAACTTTTATGGGTAACTGGATAAGTTATCCTGCGTATGTCGCAACACGTACATTAAATATGAACCCGACTCTAGACTATGTTTAGTCTACATGTTTTATGTACTTTGATCATTTGGCATATATAATGTACGTCGTACTTTTATTTTTCGTGATTACATAAACTTTGCATGTTCTACGTTCTTAGCTCTAGTATGCATCACCTTTACACCATTAATCATTTAGGTATACACACTTAACATTATAATTTAAAAATGCATATATAAAGAAGTAAATATGTCGCATTACAATAGTCTTTAGTTTTAAATGAGTTATAATATAACCCGCGCGTTGCAGCGGGGGCTAATTTGTTGTAGACAGCTTTGTGAGTGTTTTGATTTCAATCTACTTGACAATTAGCAAACCTGATGTGGCATTTGATGAGCCCATTAGTGCATACATAACTGTAATGTAGTAACGTTAACCACTAAATAGAGAAAGGGTATATCATCATTAATCCTTAATAAACATCTTATGTAGAAAAAAAATTGCGTCCAACATTCATAAAAAAGAAACATACTTTGAGGACCAAACATAGATTTTTGACAACAGACCAAGCGTCTTTCCACTATCAGTGCCATGAAATCAAATATTGCAATAGATGCATTCTGTCCAATTCTTGCTCATCTTTGAACAGTAGCATCAGAAAGATGTGCGGCTAGATGAGAGGCGGTGGATTTGAGAGAAGATGTGTCTGGATTATCAAAGAAAATGTGTGGGGATATACATTTGAGTGGGTAAACAATGTTTTGGGCCCCAGAAAATAGGCTAAAGATAGCCCACAACCAAAACGACACTACATATGGTCGTTTTTGTAATGATCTTTAGTATATATCTTAATGTTCTGATAAAACGTCACGTAAACGTAGATTTTGACATTTTGTCGAAAATTTGTAGATTTGAGGAAAATGTTTGAAAGTGAGGTTTAAAAACCTTGGAAAACATTTATAAACAAACGGGTCATGCCGAAATTTTATAAAAATACTATACTTAGAAATATTTCATAAAAACTTAGCTTCTCAAAATCCGACAAAAAGACGAAATAATAAAATATAATTATTTTAATAAATCGACTAAAAGACGAAAAATATATTTTATAATTTTATAAAATATAAAACTCTTACCATTACTCTTGTGTATTTAAAACGTGTTAATACTCATACCTTAAACACTTAATCTAGATAACTTTGGATTTACCGGGTAAATCGTCGATGCATATTTCAATAATGGTTTATCGTCTATTTATTTACTTCTTAATTTCTACTTCTTATTCATTATACTTGTCTACTTCTTTAATCATTAAGAGTACATAATTTTTAATATATAACTACATTGGTATATTCTCTTTGAGATCTATTGTCAACCATCACACAACCAATAATACTAAAAACAATTATACAACACACATTTAAAGACTCTTATGCATCAACCCTAAGCGTACATTTAAAACATATTTCTGAATCGGACATTAATGGATTAGGTCGTGTCTGGACGTCGTTGCACTCTATTGTTTGATCATCGTTTAGCAGCTACTATTTGCCTTTGTTTAAGGTGAGTTCTCGTAGCCCTACTTTTTAAACTCTTTTTTCTGTTGGGGGAAAATGATACTCAAATCTGTTTCAAACTACTTTTACTTCTGTGCAAGACCTCTTATTCTTTGGACAATGCTATGTGCTTATGATTGCATATGTGAATGCTATGAGATCTATTTATGCAAAGTTCTATTGGACTTATTGCGTATGTGAATGCTATGAGATCTATTTATGCAAAGTTCTATTTGGACTTTTCTCAATACTAATTAGCCGACCGTGTAGCTCCAGTTGGTAGGCGATAGGTTTGGAAATCTAAAAGCGTGTGGACCACTATTGATTTCTTGATTGGGTTTGGACTACTATGGTATGATGTGTTGTTATGTTGTAAATCTAAATACTACTGCTTGCATTCTGCTTTCATATTGCACAATTGTCCACTATTTAACTCTAGCACGTCAACTGGGTTTGCTTTCAAACTTACGAGCTCGCCAACTTTATGTTGACCTTTTCGTGTATCATTTTCAGGTGAAGCGAATGTTAAGTTATTCCAAGTTAGCAGACCTTATAGCAGACTTAAGTTCATCCGTTGAGGATTCACTCTTTAGAGACTGCATTCTAGGAGTTTTATTTATGCTTTTGTTTCTGAATCTTTTAGACTTGTATCACTCTGACTCTAAGGAGTTGATTTGTAATAATTTCAGCCCATGTGATGTGACTCGACTTGTCTTGGCACAAGTTCCATGCTTGTCGTCGGAGGACGTCGTAGCACTTTGTTTCAATGCATTTAGTATTCTCTATATTGACATCATGTGTTAAGACGATCAATCCCTCCGTCACGCCTCGAGTTTCGGCCTTCGTCGGGATATGACAATATATAAGTTATTATTGATTATATATAGAATTTACAATATTACATTATTAATTTATAATATGATATTACTGTCTAATTTATATAAAATCTACAATATGACATTATTAGATTATCTGCATGTTAGTAAAATCAAAAGCATATTCAAAGTAAAATATTTTCACATTCATGAACTGTACTGATACCTAATTTAACAGAGACTCATGCACTATTCTTTTTACCACCATTTTGGTATGTTTTGCCATTTGGGTGCTAATAAAGTTTTTAAATGATTAAAGCAAATGAAACCCAAAGTATACAAACAGAAGTTGACGGAACACTGAAAACCAACCATTTAACATGTGTTTAGGTCTCTAGACTTGAATCAAAGTAACTATGGTCAACATTAAACCTAACCATAGTTAAATTAATTCAGTACTAAAACTCACTTCTGTTCCCATAACCCCCCACTCACTCATTTCAGTTTCTAATTTGCACCACCATTTGCGCACTAAGCACCATAATCTTAATCCTTGCTTTAATCGCCACGTTGTTGTCGTTAATTGTCACAATATCACTTCTATTTTATCTCTACATTTCCTGAGTACAGTAATCAAATTATGATGCTGATTATCTGCCATCATCCACCTCGGCATATCAATGGTACCTTTATTGAGGTTTTCGATTTGCAATGTGGTTTAGACTACCTTCATAAAAAGGTTGTAAGTTTCTAATTTTTTGTCATAAAGGGCCTGGTTTATAATCCTCGCACAGGGCTCCCGAAATTCATGAGACGACCCTGCATTTAGATATGCATCCCCAAGTACAGAATGATTTGTCAGATTCCACGTGGCCGAAGCAGATTGGTTGAAAGATGGTGATCACTTGGCTAGCACATTTTGGAACATGGATGAGTTGTGGCAGTTTAGGAAGTAGATCGACATCTAAAATGCAAAAACAAAAGAAGTTGTTATATTGAGCGGGTGATATTATATTATGGAATTTATGGAATACGCATGGGTGATAGGTCCTTGTACATTAATATGTAAAAAGATACATATCGATCTTTTCTTATCAAGGATCTGATAGTTAATGTGATACTACCATGTTAGAAGAGTCCTAAGTGTCAAACTCTTTAGATCATGTATCTATTAGGATTCAGCAAAGCAGAAACATACATGTATAGCGCTAGTTTATATAAACTGTTCAATTCATATATACAGTAGAAACTCGATAAATTAATACTCGATTATTTAATAAACTCTTTAAGATAATATTTTTTGCCGGTCCCGACTCGGGGATAGGGTGCTAAATTAATAATTCGCTAAAATTATAAGATAATACATTTTTGATAATTTCTTTAGACCCCATATAAAATATAAATTAATAATTCCTTATATATAGCATATTACATGAATGATTTATGAAGGTTTCTTGAAAAATGACTCAATTGTCTTTTGTTTTTTGTTGAAATCAATTTCCCCTTGAATCTCGTCTCTAATTTTCCTTACCAGTCATATTCACATATTCTTGATATTGAAGAATCCATTCATAGAGAGATTTTTCTAGGTCAGGAAATTTTGCCGGTTTGTGTCGCTTAACATCGCCTCTTTCGGGAGCAAGTGAGAGATACTCTAAAGACCGCTTAACTGTATTCGATATTGTCGCTTGACTCACCTGCAAACCATAGTTACTATGAACCCATTCTTGCAATTGCTTTTGAGTGAGACTTGGATTATCTTTGTTGTGCTTGCATAATGCTCTTCGAATCTCATCTGTCATTGTTGTTTTTTTCACACCTTTAAGATGGGAAGCCATGTTGTGTGTATGATTTGTTTGTGTTAACCTATTTTGATCTTGTATTTATATAGAAAATATTTTTAATGTCCATAAAGTGATACATTGAACACAAGAAGCATAATAAGGTGGGAGATTGAAGGTTTCTTTCAAATTGGACCGTTCATTTGATATACATGCATTGTACAGTATACAATAATTAATAAAATATTAATTAATATATAGATAATTTTTCTTTCAACCATTTGTATACTATAAATTAATAAAATATTAATTAATATATAAATTAATAATTATTAATTTATCGATTAATTAATAACTCTTTTAATTAATAAATTTTGGTGGTCCCAAGTGTATTATTTTATAGAGTTTCTACTGTATACCCTTTTGCAATTCTTAAACTTTGTTTGCTTCATTGTTTATGATGCGCTTCAATAATCGCGTGTTCCCATTTCACACAGTCTATTTTTTTTTATCGAGAGTACATAATGTTCAATAATCGTGTTCCCATTTCACTTAGCTATCCCCGTAAAGGCGTAAACCACTAGATACATCTTATCTTGTCTTGTTCAACACATCTATAACGTATGCACAAATATACTTTGGACAATTTAAACCTTTGTTCTGTTCTAGTGATGCAAATAAATCGGTTAAAACCGGTTTTCGGTTATTAGAAAACCGGTTTTAAAAAAACCGGTTTTTCTAATAACCGCGTTTTTTTGAAATCGGATTTTTTTTTCGGTTATAAATGTTCGAATTTCGGTATTTTTCGGTTTATAAAATTTTTCGGAATCGGTTTTTTTTACCGTTTCGGTTTATTTTTTTTCGTTTATAAATGTTCGAATCGGTTTTTATACCTGTTCGGTTTCTGTTTTCGGTTTTTTTCGGAATTTAAAACTTCGAACATTTAAATTAATAAAACATGTATAATTATCGAAACATTTAATTAAACAATACCACACGGAAACCATAACTAAACAAATATCAATCATAAATTTTTATATTTTCATTCCACCGGAAACATACTAAAAAATACAATCATAACTTTTATTTTAAACAATTTACAATTAACAACTAAAAATATAATAAAATATAATACCTAATACATGTCGAGCTTCGCATATGGTGGCCATTACGCCAAAAATAAATTAGTGTACTCCAAGTAGTCAAGTAATGTCAGCTTTCGGCATTAGCCAACACCCGTTATACTCTATCCATAAATCTTCCAAAAAATTCTTCTACATCAACGTGTTTCAATATTAAGTCATTCAAAATCACCTTCCATCTAATTCGGTATTCTAGGTGATAATCCCTACTTTCCTTCTCTTGCTATAGTTTTCTTCAACGTCTTCTAATAAATCGGACCCTTCCAAACGATGTTTGTCATTGTTGTACCCAATTCTACTCCGTCCAAATAAAACTTTCAAACATACACAGACTTTCCAGCGGGATTCGTGGTGTTAGTCCCCCTAGACTACTTTCCGAAATAAATTCTACCCGCTAATAGAAAAAGGCCGATTCGGAAGCTAAACCGCCGAAGCATTTGGACCTTATAATAAGTTTTCACAGCCATATCGGATAAAATTGGAAAATGGATTTTCCCTTTCTTTCCAACAAGCCAAAATGTCAAAGTTATCGTAAAGAACGCTTGGGTCCTTAAAGTTATTTAAAAAATTTTTGTAGCCAAAATATTGTCCCAACTCCTTGTTGGGGCCAGGATGTTCGTTGTGACGCTTTTTAGCGTCCTTCAAATTAAACAATTATTAAATTGTTTCTATTAATGTCACTTGGCCAATCGGGACATCCTCCCCTATTTGATCAACAATTGGGTTTTGTATTTGACCATATATTGTTGCTAAATTCCAAATAATTTTTTAAAGATATCGCTTTTAAATATAAAAATTTGGGATTTATATCAGTATGCGGGTCGGCTTTTGTCACGTCCTAACCCAACAGGATAATTCTAGAATTGTTCATTATTCCTTGTTATTAAAAAGTTCTACGACTCCAACATGTTAAACATGGATTTAAGTGCGGCGGAAACAAAGTAAAAACCGAAAGGTAAAATAAGCAAAATATATTACAAATTTTCTTTTTTTATAATTTTAACACAATTTTTCTAAACATTTGACTATGTGAGGTTTTTTTAATTCGCTAATTATTTTTCCCGTCCATAGCATAAATATTGATTTTAAAATAATGAGCTAATGGAGTAATAAACACCCTATAATATAGTTTTAGTTGCCACTTTAAAAACTTGTAAAAAAGATAGATAAAATCATTTAGAAAATTCCCAATCTTGGTCGCTTTATCCCGAAACGACCCCCTTATTTCTATTAACAAGTTTTTTTTTCATTAAAAAGCTTTTTAAAGTCTCACGTTGTCCGTAATCTATTTTCAAACATCATGTAAGTAGAAATCCACCTAGTATATTTATCATAGCAAGATCCTATAGGTTCTTTCATCACAATGTTTACGAAAATGTCTATATTCATTTGTCGTTCGTTAACTCCTCGAAACTATATATAATTAACTAACTAAAAACCCCCTAAATATATCATCCTTAAACTATCACATATTTTTTTAAGCCGCTTGCACGGATAAATTTTATAACATGAGCACCACAACGGAATGAAAAAAAAGACCATCCTAAAAACGGGTTTTTTTTAATACGTAATTTTTAAAAATCCATAGCTCTAGTATTATTGGAATGCGATTATCTAGTGAAATTTGTAAAAAACTTTATCATCTAAATTGATTTTCAATTAAAGTGTCATGTAAATTTTTTTCCTTAAATTAGAAACCCGTATGAGGATGAAACCAAATGTTTTAAAAGCAATTGTACCCGTTTCATTAATAACCAAGATTCGGGATTAAACCAATGATCCGTAACGGCTAAATAAGAATTTTCCGTACCATGTGTGCTGTCCAAGTATCCGTATTATAGAAACACCAATTTATAAAACCCACGAAAACCCATCAATAATATCTTTTTTAGGCCGTGTTTTCCAAAAAATTAAAAAGCATCACTATCTAAGAGTAGTATCGACTTTTACATGTTGATACCTCGGTTGAGCCTCCTTTTGATGATCTCCGTAGCTTAGACGTTTTCGAATGGTTGAAATGGTAAGCGCCATTGTTGAATTACAACTTCCGAAAAATCAAGTCGAACCGCATTCATTAAACAAAATATAAAAACTTGACCATGCCGCCCAATAGTACCATGTTATCGTATCATTTTCCGCTAACCGCAATACAACCGCATCTTATTAAATCCGGAGTAGAAGAGTTGGACCCCCGGGTTATAAAATTTCATACATTTCCTTGCAAGATCACCTTTTCCACCCCATCGATTCATAATACACCTATCGTAATTAGACCAAACAACGCTACTTCATTCTCGTAGTTGGTCTAAATTCCCGCACCACATCTTTCATTTGGTAAATTTTTCGGCATGACTAGTAGAAACGGAGGCATTAGTGGAAGCCCCTCGTCTGTGTATTGTGTTTTCACATTATAAGCGGGAATTTGAGAAATTAAGTATATATTATCACATTAGAGAGAAAAAGAGAGACTATGAGTGTTTTTTTGATGTGTTTTCACCCCCAACCCATTTGACCAAGTATTTTATAAGTACAAAACCATGCCCTAAACAACAACAAAAAACAAAAAAAAAAAAACCCACAAAACACATATAAAAAACGGCTATAGCCTTTATGTAATGTTTTTTTTTTTTTAAAAAATTTTAAAAACCGGTTAAAACCGGTTAAAATCGGTTTTTTAAAAAACGGCTAGTTTGACTTATATTTTGACCGGTTTTTTTAACCGGTTAAAACCGGTTAAAACCGGTTTTTTTTTAAAAATTTAAAAACGGCTAGTTTGACTTATATTTTGACCGGTTTTTTTAACCGGTTAAAACTGGTTTTTTTTTTAAAAACTATTGACGGGTATAAAAAATAAAAAAATTAAAAAATTAAAAAAATAATAAAATAAAAAAAAAAAACCGGGTAAAACCGGTTTTTTAATAAAACCGGTTATAAAACCGGTAAAAAACCGGTATGGAAAAAAACCCGATAACCGGTCTAACCGGTTCGGTTATATTTAACCGAACCGGTTAAAAAAAACCGGTTTCGGTTTTTTCGACCGGTTTTTTAAAAAACCGGTTACAACTTGCATCTCTACTAGGTAGAGATGCAAATAAATCGGTTAAAACCGGTTTTCGGTTATTAGAAAACCGGTTTTAAAAAAACCGGTTTTTCTAATAACCGGTTTCGGTTTTATCGGTTTTTTTGAAATCGGTTTTTTTCGGTTATAAATGTTCGGAATCGGTTTTTTTCGGTTATAAATTTTCGGAATCGGTTTTTTATCGGTTGGGTTTTTTTCGGTTATAAATGTTCGGAATCGGTTTTTATACCGGTTCGGTTTTTTTCGGAATTTAAAACTTCGAACATT
>BQNB010006930.1:37500-92204 GCA_026074375.1 Tanacetum coccineum | reverse complement strand
AGATTTTTCAATATTCTCAAAATAAAAACTTTCTCAATGGAACCGGAGCATATATATATTCTAAATACAAGCTATTGACTTGAATATAAAAATTAAATGAACCATAGTTATGATGGATGGGATGGTATAGTATGGGTTAGAGGTGCACAAAACCCGAGCCGATCTGGGCTTAGTCCGGGCTGAAAAAAGCCTGGGCTTTTAAAGTTTATAAAAGCCCAGGCCTTAACCAAAATATTCGGCCTATTTTTGTCCTAACGGGTCGGACCGGATTTAGCCCGACACAGACTGACCGAGGCTTTTTCGAGTTTTTATATATTTTTTTAAATAATAAATATATAGTTATTATATATAGATATATTTTATCAACATTTTTAAATACATTACTACAATTTATTAAAACAAATCTACCTATTATAATAAAGCACATTAGTTACACAATAAAAGTTCTATAACAACAAACTACAAACATTAAATTTAACTTTTTAAATGTAATAATCACATATTCATCATTTAGTACTTGCTTATTTAATAATAGTATTCTTCGTGATATTCGTTCATAGTGTATAGACGTTGGTTCTTTACTTCGATCGGGCTTGGATCTTTAATCCCTTCCTCTTCGTCATATTCGTTGATAGTTATAAACATTTAAAGCCATTCAATTTACTCAATTTTAGAAGTGCATATCATCAAAAACTCATAAGTTATCAGTTCTTTAATCGAAAGGTACATCTCAATTGAATTCTTCAACAACTACGACATTATTGAGAGATCAACAACATTAACTCTTATCCATTCCAACAACTCTTATACGTGGTTATATTGTTGTATCACACAATGTTATAAGTAATTATTTTGTTGTATATTAGTATACAAGAATAATACATAATTTAGGTTTTCTTTTAGAAGAGACCATATTTTTTTTTGGTAAAAAGCTCAGGCTTTCGGGCTTTTTGCGGGCTAGCCCTTGCTTTGAGGCTTTTTAGCAGGCTTTTTCGGGCTTTGGGATTAGCCCGGTCCGGACTAGGCCCATTTTGTTGAAACTTTAACGCCCATTTTGTTGAAACTTTAACTGTCCTAAAACTTTGGCTACGTGTTGTGTATCAACCGTGCTTGCATATGAAACTTGTGTATCATTTGTGTGTATATCAACATGCTTACATCGGAAGCTTTTGTATCAACTATTTAATATTAAAATTTTAGCTTTTAAAAATGATAACGTAATTTTGCAACCCGACACACAAAAACAAGTCATCCTATTACAGTAACAATTATAAAACTTTTACCATCTCGATTAAATTACAGATGAGTAATCAACTAAAACATAAACCTATAACAGATCTTAACTTGGATACACTCGAGGTAAATTAAAAAAAAAAAAAAAAATTAGACAAACCTCAACAGTGGGGTTGCCTTTGCAGTCGAAGATCTGACGTGCCCAAACAGACTTGATAGTAGCCATCTTCTGGATCTCTCTTAACTCTCTGTGTGTTTTTACAATGTGTGAAGTTAGGTGGAAAGTGTGTGTGTGAGATTTGTGTGAGGTTCTTTAACAAGAAAGAATCAGGATAATAACATAGATAAGGTTCTTCTGACGTGTTCCATCCTCATTATCCTAAAACTGAATTTGGCAGCTTCTATCACACTCGTCAGTTCATTTTTTTAGAAGAAAAAAATAACATATTCCGGATGGTAAAATAGCACAGATTCAAGGCATGCATTGTAACTTGGTATGGAACCATGTCTCTGAAAGTGCGTTCAGAACCACTAACTGAAAAAAATACAGTAGTATGGAGTATTGTGTAAGACTACAAATTGAAGTTTCAAATCAACTCCGATCATGTTCAATATCTATTCAATCGTAGGTCGACCCGACCCGTTTTATTTGTTTTTGGTCAATACCATCTTACGTGAACTTTGTACAAATAGTTGAACTGCCTCGTAATAACAGAGTTCATCTCAAAACCTTCGTCTGCTTGTAGCATTTGCCCTTTGGCTTTCAACTTTAGCAAAGTTATCTTATTTCGCTGAACCCATCGTTTGTATTTACTCTATAGATTATTGCAAGAGTTTAGTATACGTTCATAAGTTTTAGCTTTTGTAACTCATTCAAGTTGTTTCTCTTAAAGCACAAACTACAGGAATTTGTTCATGTTATAAATGTATTTAATGATTTTTGAATCTTGGAGTTGTGCTGTATATAACGCCTGTTCATTCACTACTAAGATGACTGCTATTCATTCACTATTAAGATACAAATGTTTACATGATACAACATAAGCATAGCTACACTCTTGCAGTTCTAACGAACAAAATTTGTACGCTCCATATTGATAGAATTCTAAGTACTGGTTAAACCGTACTTGTCAGGTTGACCCACAACATGGACTTGCCCATCTTTGATGATAACTAATGCGCAAAATATGATTAGTTGTTTACTTGGATCAAGTAACTGAGTGAGCAGGTTGCACGCATAAAAAACACACATGGTGACTTATGAACAGTTCGACCCATATTTAATAAGTAGATTGGTTAACGTTTCCTCCTCTAGTACAAATTATTAACTAGTGATTGAAATCGCATAAATCTGTACCTAAGAATCATTAAGGGTTTAAAAATGACAGGAACCGGCAGCATTATCTGGTTTTTATGGCTGAAGATATTTAATTGGAAATGAATGCAAGGGACATTGAATGGATATAATACAGATGCACAGATTCAGGTTTCTTGACAGTTAGGTTGAACATTGAGTTAAAATTTTGCACTGTACAGTTGCTATTCGTGCTTTTCCATTCTGTAATGGAAGTATTTAATTGCTACCTTACACTCAAAACAAAACAAAAAAAAGTTTCCTGCAATAAGGAGACTCGCATCTCTTCAATTTATGCTTACCACATTCGTCTAAATCAACCCGAACACTTGATATGAGGACAATAACCCTATCAACACCTAACACTGTTGATTCACATAACTCATCAATTACTTGGGGCCTTAATTTGGGGTGGCATGTTAAGGAGTCAAGAGAATGATCGCATGTGGTTGCAGATTTGACATGTGAACATGTCTTCTATATTGTGAGATATTTAGTTGCCTTTCAAAGAAAAGGTTGGGCAAACTGCGGATGCTTGTTTCGTTTTGGTTAGATCCTTCTGTTTTCAGTTGGCGGTTTTGTTTAGAGACCGGGTATTAAGTTCAAATTATACTTCTCTGGAAAGAGTTGTTGAAGTATTTTCATTCATTAAATCGGTATCTCTGCCAGATCAATTTCCACTAAGCAAAGATTACCAATCCTTGAAGATGAGTTTGTACTCCCCTGGAAGGTTGATTTCTGGGTTTGTGGTATTATTTTGTGGCATTAGTTGTCCATTACAGTTAAGGTCAAGTGTATAATTTTATTTGCATTGTGGCTCAGTTTCGTTTGTTTTCAGCCTTTTCTTGTAGTGTTTATAGCCAAAAATAAAGCATAGAACTAGCATACATTATGTACTCACTCAAAACTACCTAGGGTTTAACAATATAAAGACGCATTCTCAACTGTTTCCTTCATTGCAGAACTCGTAATTAATAGAAAGAACAAACAAGAATCCTTCAAAAAATTGCAAAAGCAATCAAATTATAATTCTTTAGAAAAAAAATGTTTTGTTGTTAAACCGGGTCAATGAACGGCAAGCAAAAACCTAGCCACATCCGGCCCGGTCTCTTAACCGGTTCCCACCGGGCCATGTCCTCCTGGGTTTTAAAAGATTTGAGAGTATGTGTGATAGGGTATATCATTTTCTCATCTACCAATCACATAGTATTCAAAACCTTTCTAAGAAAACCAAGAGATACCATATCCTCCCGTATCCAGGAAACACTTATATCGGAACCCTGCTACAGATTCTATCTTACCGTCTATGTTTAGGGAAGAATATTAATCTTTCGGACATGCTAGATTGATATTCTTAAAATCTATGCACGTCCACCACGTTCCGTCTGACTTCTTGACCAACACATAATCACTGGATTGGAAATGTAGGTTGGGTAACGAACTGGCCGTACTATGCCTGCCTTCAACCATTCAGACACTTCCTTTGTTACTGCCTGATTTTTCTCTTTTGACAAGATCATGCGCTTCTGGCACACTCGTTTGTGATAACATAAGTGCTATTGCAATATCAAACAATTCAGTCCTTCACTCAAGAACAAAACACATTAATATCAGATATCACTTTATCACAGATCACATCATGAAAAGGGACATTGAATTACATTTTATCCCCACTCATTATTAGCTTGCTGATATCTTTGCTAAACCATTGGATGAACCTACTTTATTATGGAACTGAACATTGATGACAGAAAACCTTAACCTTCAGCACTAACTAAAGAAAACTGTAGGTTCACACTAGTACAAAAAGTGGTATTGGTCACACAAAAAATGTGTGACTATATACATATAGTCACACACGCGAAAAGTTTCGTGTGTGAAAAAAGGTCGCGCGGCCGTAGGTCACCTACGGTCACGCATTCGAGTTAGTCACACATAAGGAAGCTTTAGTGTCCGTATCCACGTTTTTTGTGTGACTAAATAGGTACAATTTAGTGACCGTAAACAATGTACAACCAACAAAGCATGTTTTTTTGTATATTTAGTCACATACAATTAAACATAGAGTGGCCAAAAGTGTTAATATGTGTGACCATATGGTGTTTAAAGTGAAGAAATGTGTATTTTGTGTGACTATTGTTCATCCAATGGCCACATGAATTTTATGTTGTGTGACACATTTTGGAAAATTTTAGCCACACAAAGCATGTTTGTTTTGGGTATTTAGTCACATACAACTAGGCATAAAGTGACCAAAAGTGTTAATAAGTGTGACCATATGGTGTTTAAATTGAAGAAATGTGTATTTTGTGTGACTATTGATCATCCAATGGTCACATGAATTTTATGTTAGTGTGGCCTTTTAGTAATATTAAGTCCACACAAAGCAATTTGTTTTGGGAATTTAGTCACATATAATTAAGCATATAGTAGCTAAGAAGTGTTAATAAGTGTTACCATATGGTGTCTAAAAGTGAAGAAATTGTATTTTTGTGTGACTATTATCATCCAATGTTCACCTGAATTTTATTATTGTGTCGCCAATAGTATATAAGTCTCACAAAGCATTTTCTTGTAGAAAAAAGAAACATGCTTTCATAGTTGCATATAACAGACCACGATCATCACCAATACCACTTGACATATTAAGCTCTACAAAATCAATCGGGTTTACTATCTACATAGATCTTAGAACACATAAATTTCAACTTTGAAAGGAGAATTTGGTTGGCAGATCATTAGTGTACCCCTCTTTAAGTGACCCATAAAACCAACTTCGATTTTCTTGAGATTTCTTTCTTTAGAAGAACATCCACCCAGTTATTACACTTTCTAGTTATATGCACAAATTGTAACCCTGCTAATTGATCTTTAAGAAGGCCAATCTCTCATTTTATGTCCTCAAGCATCCACGGTACCTCCCTTGCACCCTGCAGTTCAGGGAATCAGAAACAATCATCACCCCCTTCATTTGCTAGGTCCTGTCTATTTACTAACATAGATAGAGCAAATAGTATTGCCTCTATTTCTGCCTTAAGAGCCAAGGTCACCTCTACGTGGCTTGAAAATAAGCAGGTCACAACTCTATTTATAGCACATATAACACCACCCACACATCCTTTATTAAAGCGACAAAATGCACCGTCTATGAAAAAGGAGTTCATCGTTTGTATACAATTAACAACTACATCCAATTCTGATCTTTCACGCCTATGCATTTGATGCATCAACATGAGTAGAAAATATTTCCAAGGGGATCACATACAATTATGCCTTTATGATAGAAACCATTAGGTTACCCTTAACCAAATCATGTCAATAGGTGCATGCACGTCAACAACTTTACCTTCATATATACGGAAATTTCTCTCTTGGCATATATAGACGACGTGCCCGTGATATCCATGTAATGAAACCAAGATGGTTAGAAAAATGTTATGCAGACTACTAATTAGAAAAGAATAATGTATCACACTCATCACTGGATAAAAAGGTTTAAACAGTGAAGCATGATCATATGAATACCACTTGAATATCTAAACCCGCTCATCTTCAATATCAGATATTGTAGCTAGAAAACTATAAAAATCCTTACAATGACAAACCATATCGACACAAAGTACTTTACCCACCCCTACCCCTTCCCCATGTTTAACCTATTTCCAAAATCCCTCCCATTGACCCATATAATAATAATTCTCATATTCAGTGCTCATCTAAGGCACCCTTTAAGCTAAGATTAATATCATATAATGTATATTCGAGTGGTTTGTGAATCTTTATAAAACATCAAGTTTTGATTTTCAAATTTATGAAAAGAAAAAAATTTAATACAAAAGATGGAATATTAAAAGTAACAATATCTTTATTTTCTAATGCAATCAAAGTATACAATTTGGTGACTATAGACAATATTTGAAATTCAAAACAAACTCATGTTATTTTAATTATATAATGAAATTTTACATGTAACACAAATAATAGGCTACAACTTACATTTGGGCCAATAATATTAAATATTGAATATGCGAAGAACATTAAATGAAACTAGAAATATGTAAATTTGTTTACTACAAAAGTTAAATGTATATACCACAAGAAGGTTTTTAGTCATCGACATTTTGGACCATTACTTGACTGTAAGTTTCCTGTTGTCAATTGTTCTTTTGTGAAAGTGGCTCATACAAATGTTTGTGTAGAAACTAGAAGAGGAGGGGGGGTTGAATAGTTTTACCGGTTAATTAGCGTTTTAAAAGTTTGCTTATGAAATAGTTTGATTCGAGATGTATGTCAATCAACCAACAATATGAATCACAACTAAACTATCTAATAATGCAAGTAATAAGTAAAGAGATAAAGAAAGAAACGATCAAACCAAGACACCGAGATTTATAGTGGTTCGGCAACGAAGCACCTCTTCGTTCCTACTCCACTCCCCGAGCACTCCACTCGAGATTTCACTATGTCAACAAGCTCCCTTTAGGCGGAGAAAACCGTTTACACGTCGCTTACTTTCTTTTCCGACACTAAGCTAGATGTCGAGTCCTAATCTTATCTAGAACCAATCTAAGACTTCACTAAGTCTTCAAACACTCACAAGATCTACACTCTTGGATTGACACACAATCCAAATCACACCAATATACAATCTACACACTTGGATCTACACTTAATCTAACTAATACAACAACACAAAATAAATCTAATGAATGTTTGTGATCTTGAAGAAGAGAAAAGAGAAAGATCACTTGATAACAATTCGTATGTAGAAGAATACGAATGTTCTTCTCTTGCACTTGATTAGAAGGTGAAGAAGAGAGGAAGAAAGAATTAATCACTTGAAACAAAATCAAGGAATGTTAGTGATCAAGATATGTGTTTTAGAAAGAAAGGAAGAAGAGAGAAAATAGATCTGATAGAATTTTTGGCAAGAGGAAGTCTGATTTTGAAATGGGTGGCCCAGTATTTATAGGGGACAAAAAAGTAGCCGTTGCTGGTGGCGGTCCCGGCGGCCCATTATATATAAGGGGGCCGCCCAGCCTATAAGGGGGCCGCCCTAGACTCCGCTCCCTTTTTTTGTCCTTTTGTGGTGAATGTTGTATCTGTTATGGAACCTTCCATTTTGGGGGGAAAATTTAAAATTCAAATTTTATGTTTTTAATAAAATATTTCTTTTAATTAATAAATAATTTGTTTTTATATTTTTATAAAAACATTTTTGTGGAAGTATAAGATTTAAGAAAAAATTATTTTCTTGATCACTAATCATGTTTAATGATTTGTTTATCCATACCTTAAGTGATTAATCATAGAAATAGAATTTTATGATTATTAATTTATAAACGTTTAATTTTATCGTAAACGTTTTCACATTTTGTTATTATCAAAACATTGAGAGGTCGAAAAATATAAATAACGTTTTTGGACATTATTTGTATTAACAATCTCCCCCTTTTTGATGATGACAAAATATAAACTCATTTAGTATAAAATTTAAAAGTTTATAAATTATTAATGAGTTTAATTCTACTTCTCCCCCTTTTTGTCGAATCCAAAAAGGTTGATCGTCGAGTTGAGTAGAGAGAAAGAAGTCGACGATTAAAGACTCCCCCTTGATGTAAGCTCCCCCTTGTTCGGGGCACCAAGGGATCGATCTTACGATAATTTGTTTGCTACAAAACAAGATTAGAGGTACAAGAGCAAACAACCATAGCATGACAAATATCTTAAGGATTCAATCCACACATTTAGAAGCATAACTAAAGTTCATTCAAATGCATAAAGAAACCATATATAGTCACAAGGACAATATATGAGAATACAAGCATACATAATCATAAAATTACATCACAACACAAACATAACCTAACATAAGATAATTAGAGCATGGGTGAGCATAAGCTAAAACATTTATCCTAGAAGATTCATAGGCATGATTTTGAGACAAAATGGTTTTAGGTTTTCCATTATTAGGTCTTTTAGAAGAGAGAAATTTAAGGTGGAGGTGGAAAGTGAGTTGTGAGGGCGGTTGTTATAAGGTATTCAAGATGAGCAAACATAATGTTCATTTCATCTCGAAGGTTCAAGTAGAGGTTACGGTTGTGGAAACAACAAACACAAGTTGATCCATGATAGTCATGATAGTTGTAGTAAAGTGGATGTCCCATGATAGGAGGTTGAGGTGATGGTGGACTTGATGGAATTTCAAGAGGTGTGATTGGTGATAATGAGAGGGTGATATCCAATGGGGAGATGGTTTGGATAGGTTGAGGATTAGAGGGTCTTGGAGGAACATCCATTAGGTTTTGTAGAAAAGGATTTTGAGTTTGAGGAGAGGTTGGTTCATTTGAAGGAGTTGGTGATAATTGTAGCTTAGATTGAAAGGAGGATGAAGTGTTTTCATGACTTGAGGTGGTTTCTTTTGTAGATGTGGTTTTTGATGGTGCATTAGGAGCACTTGGAGAAGAAGAAGTGGTAATGGGAGAGGGTGTAGTTGTCACTTCTTCATCACTAGAAATATTGACAAATAATTGTCTAGGAGGGATTATGGTGAGTTTGATTTTCTTGGAAGGATTGGATGAGGAGGCATTGGTGGAAGTCATGGTAGAGTGAGGTGAAGAGGATGAATGAGGTGATGAAGATTGTTCATAATTTAAGGTGGAAGAGATAGATTGAAGTAGTAAAGCATGAGGTTAGAAAATTTTGATTCCAAAGTATGTTTATCAAAAAGCAGAAATTAGCTAGGCCTAGATGAGATAGTGGTCAACTGCACAGAAAATCAGGAGGTCACAGTGGAGAATCCGTGACCTTCTGTTGGCGGTCCCTTAAAGGACTGGCGGTCCCTTATATATAAGGGGGCCGCCCAGTGTTTAAGGGGGCCGTTTTCTGGAGACTTAAAATTTTTTTTCCAGAAATTTCTAAAATGCTTAGATTAACATATTTCTAAAAATCCTATTATTAATCAAGCCAAAATCATTTAAGCCATAGCAATCAAACATGTAGTACAATGCATTCTAGGTTCAATTCAAAAGAGCATACAAATTGACATGTTCATAAACATGTATAATATATTAAGCATAACTAAAATGTATCAAGGTGCATGCAAACATTAGTTTAGGATGATAAAATTGAAAGATCATCCATGGCAAGCTAGGTTGCCCATACTAAGTACTAAGTTACTAACAAGTAGCATAAGTCAAGACACATAATCATAATAGATTAGTAAATAATATAGATAATAATGTCTTAAAGAGATTTCCTCATATCTCACTTCTTCAAGTTCCTCCACAACCTTCGAAGACTTTTTCCGATTGACCTTACTCTACCACGATGCTCATCTCGTATTTGGACTTGACGGTTGATGATTTCGGTTTGGCGGGTGTAGAATGGTTCAAGATGAGGATCAATATTAGGTGGATTTTGAAAGACTTGAGGAACTTGATTGGTAAGGGAGTTGACATAACTAACGGGGGAAGGAGTACTTGCATGCGAGGTACCTTCATTGTGATCAACATCTTCATCATCATTTGTGGGATGAGATGAAGATGGTTCACCGAAGGCGGGAGTTGAAGAAGTAGAGGTACGACCTTTTCTCGTGCCACGGTCCCTTCTAGGCTTTCGCTCTTGGGAAGAGGAAAGAGGTTCCATGACACGATCGTACAAGACATAGGAAGGATTTTGTAATTCAGGATTTTCATTGAGGATATGGGTGAGAATTTTGGTCAAGAACATACCATAAGGAAGAATGAGGTTTGATTGTCTAGATACCCATTCCATTCTCTTAGCCATAAAGTAGGCTAGATTGAAGTTCAGAGAATTGGCAATGCAGTAAATCATGAGGCATAGACAAGCCGGCACATGATCCCTATTTCCCCCCAGCCCGAAAACATTTTCTCGAAGAATGGTTTCAATGTCTTTGAAAGTTGGGTCAATTTCACGAGTAAGAACTTGATATTCAATAACATCAATTTCCTTCTTGTGACGAACACGAGTGACAGGACCTTCACGGTCGACACGGACAAGAGTAATGATATCATCCAGAGATGGAAGAAATGTTTGGTATGGACCATCTCCGGGAAGACCATTCTAAAAATAAATGGTGACTTTATTAACGTCGTATATTGTCCTAAAACACGAGGTGTTATAGTCTCCATCGGTTAGCTGAGCCTTATCCTCAAGGCTTAAGACGCAGCATTTGGACGACGGCCTTGTCTATGAGAACAGATTGGTATTTCCATCCGGAATTGGATCTTCCGCGTTCCCATATGTAAACTCAGGACACTCTCTTGGAGTTCCATCGACCTTGACTAATGGAATGCGGCTTCGCTTCAACCGTTTAACTTCACGGTCTATGATCTCGATAAGGTTCCTCGACAAACTGAAGCTTGTCCATCAAAATGGAAGTCCCGTCCAACGAACGGCAAAGGGTTCAGTCGGCATGACAACTTCTTTAAGTTGGACACGTGAAATGAATTATGAACTCTGTCAGCTCCTCAGGAAGCTCAATTTTGTATGCAACCGTAAACAAACCTGGGATTTAATTTCCCTCGTTTGCCAAAACGACAACCCCTTTCCTAGCAAAACCTTGATCATCACTTATCTCCAACCTCAAACTCCATCGGCTTACTCCCATCAAAATCAGCGTAGCTCTTTTGCTATCACGAGCGGACTTTGCATCCTTGCTAACTTGAATGATTTTCTTCTCGTCGCCTCCTGTACTATCTCTCTCTGGACCGTGAGTTGGAACCTTCTCCAACCTCAGCCCAACCAAACAGGCGAACGACATTTTCTACGTAAAGTGCCTCAAAGGTGCAGCCTTAAATGCTAGCATATAACTGTTATTGTAAGAAAACTCGCACGCAATCGCAATGTTTTACGCCGAACCATTTCCAAAGTCTATCACACAAGCTCTAAGCATAACTTCGAGAGTTTGAATGGTTCTCAGTCGCTTTGTCCGGCAGTTTTGCGGATGGATATGCCGTACTCATATCAACACTTGTACCCAAAGCTTTCTAAAGTGACCTCCAGAAATTTGATGCGAACCTAGGGTCATACGATCACAAAATAATCAAGACCCGGTATCCATGCCTTGATACTACTTCTTTTAGGTACATACTGCTAGTTTTCTCCAGAGGGTCCAGTTGGTTTCAAGGGTATAAAGATTGCGGACTTTGTAAGACGGTCAAAACGATTACCCCAAATGGTTCATACCCTTGTGGATGACTTAGGGAACTATATGACAAAAATCCCATCGTGATATATCCCATCAATCCATTTAGGTATCTCGGGTTGTACCAACAAACCCGATTGTCTCTGATGTTCGGCCTTGACCTTAGCACAGGTTAAACACTTGCTAACATAGGTGGCGATATCAGCTTTCATATTAGGCCACCAATATAGCTTCTTTACGTCTTGATACATTTTCTCGGAACTTGGATGGATAGAATACTTCGATTTGTGGGAATCGTGCATGATCACAGTCCGTAAATCGTTATAACAAAGGTACCAACTCCTGCCAATGAGCATAGGGTTCCATCCCGTACGAGGTTCCAACTTTTCTTTCCGTTCAAAGTGCCGTCTGGAAATTTTAAAGCATATTCAATCAGCATCCGTCCAACATCTCATTTTTTTATGTTCTCCATGGTTTCCCGTGCTTCAGTCTGAACATTCAAGATTTGCTTAGGAAGATCCAAGCTAATAGTCATGACAAAGCTCTCACTCTTAATGGTGGTTCTCGTGTCTTATCTCCTGCTCAATGGCATCAGCAATGGACATTTGCCTTCCCTGGGTTTAAAAAAAGAATATCGCAATCGTATCCATACTAAGCAACTCTAAACCATCGTGGTTTGTCTAATGTTCTATTCCTCTGATTAAGAATATGCAGTAAACTCTTATGATCATGACACCGTTAACACTTGGTACCATACAGATAGTGCCTCCAAATCCTCAGAGCGAACACACTGGTAAACAGCTCCAAGTCAGATCATGTGAGTAAGTAAATTCGTCTCAAGGATCTTTAACTGGCGTGATGCATAAGAAATAACCTTTTCCCTTTGCATCAACACAGCGCCCAAACCCTTGATCGAAGCATCGCAGTATACGATAAAATCTACACATTCCTTTGGAAAGCCAGAATTGGGAGCAGTCTAACACAACTCTTCTAGCTTCAATAACTGAAACCTTCTTCTTGTTTGTCACCCCCACTCAAACTTGACCTTCTTTTTTGAGTGAGCCTTGTTTAGTCTTGGTCATTGGTTTGCGATCTTTGAAAACCCTTCAATGAATCATCCATAATACCCAGCAAGACCTAAAAACTGACGAATCTCCGTTGGTGTCTTAGGAGATGCCCAATCTTTAACGGATTCGATCTTGGCTGGATCCACATGAATGCCTTTATTATCAATCACGTGACCGAGGAACTGAACCTTGGAATCCAAAATCAGATCACACTTGGAATAATTTTGCATACAACTTCCCTTTCTTCAACAACTCCAATATTATCTTCATATGCTCTCTTCGTGCCTCTTAAGCTTGTTCTTTGAATAGATCAAAATATCGTCAATAAAGACAATTACGAATTTGTCCAAATAAGTTACACCTCGGTTCAATGAGGTCCATAAACACAACAGGTCATTGGTCAAACCAAACGGCAAACTTGGAAATCATAATGTCCATTATCGAGTTTGAAGGATCCTTCGAGATGTCTTCTTCTCGAACCCTCAATTGGTGATAACCTGACCTTAGGTCGATCTTCGAGTAGACACTCGACCCTTGAAGTTGATCGAATAAGTCATCAATTCGTGGTAGCGGATAACGGTTCTTCACTGTAGGTCTTGTTTAGTTCCCTGATAATCTTTGCCCATCTGTAACGATCCCCATCTTTCTTCTTGACGAATAGAACTGGAGCTCCCCATGGGACGACTGGGTCATATAAAGCCTTTGTCCGGAAAGCTCTTAAGTTGATGCCGCCAATTCTTTCATTTCAGATGGAGCTAATCGATAAGGTGCTCGTGCTACAGGTGCAGGCAACCAGGTCTAGAAACGATGTGAAATTTCCACTTGTCTGGTATGTGGCAGAACCTGTCAAGTCCTCGGAAATACTATTCGGGAAAATTTTGACGATCAGTACATCTTGCAGTTTCTTCCTTCTTTGACGTTGTCTCCAGTCCTCGCTTGATGGTAATATGTGCCAAAAAGACGTGACATCCTTTTAGCAATACTATTTTATTTTTTTTTTTGTTTCGTGGGTCTTGGTGTCACGAGATGATGTAAATCGAGTTCTCGCGTTTATTTCTACTTTCCGTCTCCATGAAAAATTAAGATGTTCGCTCCCAAATGGAATAACGAACGATTCTTCTTAGCACATCAATAACGGCTTGGTAATTTCGCAACCAGATCATGCCCAATTATAGACTTCATAAGTACCCATTTTCTAACAGGCATTAGGTCCGACTGAAACGTATGGGTCAAAAATTTTACGTGCAACCAGTAATACCTATTTACACCCAAATTATTCTATACCATCAGCTACTTCAACGTTATAACCATGATTTAATGAGTGGGGGGGCTATATAATCAAAGTACTAAATTGATAGATACGAAACTTCTAATCTGCCCAGTATCAAATAGAAAAGGAAGCACAAACGGTTGTATTTAGAGAAACATACCGTCACATAACGTAGTTTTCTGGTTTTGCCCTACAACTAACTCCCACTGCATAAGCCTTGGCTACAGCGTTGCCATTTCCCTGGTTCTTGTTCTTCCACTGGGGGCAGTCCTTCTTGAAGTGGCCTGGAGCCCCACACTCAAAGCAAACGATGGCATTGGTATCTGCCCCTTGGGCTCTCGGGTTGTTGTTGGTGTGTTGTTGTTGTTATGTTGTTGCGGTTGTTGTTTGTTGTTATTTGCAGTTTGCAGCCGGCTCCTACATCCCCTTGGCCAGGGTTGGCCGCAAGCTTCTTGGCAGTTATTGCATGTTGGTATACAAGGGACCGTAACGGTTGAAGTTACACTGGGACATAGAGGTTTAGTCCCCTTCATATGAGTTTCTTGTCACCGTTCCCGCAGCATAAGCCCTGCCTGTCGTTTTGCCTTTGTTTCTGTAGTTGGTTTTTTGGTTATTTCGGGAAGTGTCTTCAAAACTGTCCTATTGTTTTCTGCTGTCTCTCAGCCAAAGTTTAAATTCTCCTATCTATAATTCAGTCGCATCTCAATAGCCTCCTTGCGATGGTTTTCGGCTTCGATGCCACAACACTTGAGTAAATCAGGTAGGGCATCCCACGACATACATTTCAATTTTGTCAGTCTCTTTCAGGAACATCCTGTCACACAGCAATCTAGTTCCTGAAAAAACAAAATAAAAAAGTCAAAAAAAATAATAAAAAATGTCGCGGAAAAAAATAAAAGAAAAAAAAAACGTTGGTTTAAGCTAACCACATCGTGCCTTTACTTTTAGGTTCCACAATTCTGCCTCAATCTTCTTGATTTCTTTCCTCGAACAAAATTTAGTTGACATCTTTCTAATCATCTTTTTGTCAAGTCAGTCCACGTCATTGCATATCAAACATCTATTAGTCCACTGTCCTAAACATTGAGTTCCACCATGTTAGAGCAATTCCATAAGATACAAGATGGCAACTCACTTGATTCTCCACAGTGCAGTTACTTATGCGAACACATATCCACCCTCAACAAACCAATGGTCAAGTCCGACACATCCTTCTGTGCCCCTGAAGAATAAAGTAGACATTCATGAAGTCTTGATAGAGCACTTCCCGAATAATAGCCGCGTTCATTCCTTCTTACACATGTTCCTGAGGTATGGCTATCAATGCCATATTTTGGGTCTATTACGTGCTGCCAATACAGCATTTGACACCCTGTCGATCATGCCTGAAGTTGGGTCACCTGGTACCAAAGTGGGGCAGTAAGGTCTCGACTGGTGGGGTATTGTGGTACTACTACCTTCGTCGGCGTTGACCTCGTGGTTCTCCTTATTGGTGCCATTTTCTAATCAAAGAAACATAATACCCGTTAATTATCAAAAATCTTAACATAAACCCGATGTATACATAATAATAAAACAGATCACAGCACATGGTGAAAATACCAACAGATATTGAAATTAATAAATCGCCATTCCTTCACAATAAAATTCGATTTTCATATAAAACATAATCCCTTCTTTCCATATTTAACTTTGCGAAATAATACATGATTGGTTTAAATACAACGATCACATCACTTATGGTTACAGACAAAAATAAACCTAAAGCCATACTAGCCGAGATATACCGGTAATACTTTTTAGTAGGCTGTACCAAGTAGACCGATACATGAACAAAAAGATCTAAACAGAGTAGCTAGACAAAACAAAAGATCTATACAGTCTGCTAGCTGGGAATAACCCATAATACTTAACAGACTGTACAGTAGCTACAGTCATAACCCAGTCTAAGAACTGCTACTGGCCTCCTCTGGTAGCTCTGGCTCTGCAGGATCCTTAGCAGGTCCCTTGCTATCTCTGAAGCTCGATCATCTGAGTCTTGAGGCTCTTACCTCTATCTTTAGGGTGCCTCCACGAACTGTCTCTGTCTCCGATGTCTGCTTTTCAGCAGATCTGAAAAATCACCGTCTGTCTCTACGTCCTGCTTAGCCATGCAACTCACGATCTCGACTGTTGAGCCATGAAACGTAGTCCGAAGTGATATGCCCCTCGGAACGTACCTGATCGCAAGCATCCATCGACTGTGCCCAAGCGGCACGAGATACTCTGGCCTCCTCCTCCATCAGAAGGGCAGTGCGTCTATGGAATGGCCTATCCCTGTACAACATGTTGACTCGGGCTCTAAGTAGAGCTCGGTCATGTCGTGCATCATCCAGCTGAGAATATATGATATCATCCTCCTGGTCAAAGTATAGTAGCCAACTCATTAACTCTCTGATTGACCCCCTCTAGGGTGGTCGGTGCAATCTCCTAGATGGCTCCTACAAGGTCATCCCATGTATCTGTAATACCATAGCCTAACTCTCTAGACGTCTGGCGTCCTGGAGCGGCATCTAACATATCAGCAAATCCATAAAGGGTCTTGGCCTAGCTTATGGTAGAATCCAACCTTCCTAGCAGCAACAACTAGCCACTCTCCCCGAACCTCGTAGCCATGACCAGGATAGTACGAACAACGGCCTCTTACGAAGCGGTAAACAAATCTCAGGCATCTTAGTCTCATGAACAGGAGATGGTAGTGCATCTCTCTGTCTAATCCCAGCAGCTCGGGATCCTAGAGATCCCTCAACATATGTAGGGCTATTGGTAGGTTGTGTGATGGTATAGGTAATAGGGCGGAGAGGAGGTATTTGAGGAAGTTGTGATAGAGTATGGAGAGAGAGGTGATGGTGGTGGAGTAGTAAGGCTAACCATCTCTCACAGCAACTAGTTCCTCGGAGAGGAAAGGTGCACAGCGCCTGGGTCGGATGGACATCCCTAGCCGTGACCGATAAGCAAGGTATGGGTTCCCTGTCAGCCTGAATAAAAAAACAGCTGCAGGGTCGGCAGGAGCTAAGTGCTCCTCCTCCTCTGCATCATCATCATCATCATCATCGTCATCGTCAGATGGCTCCTCATCATCCCTGTCGTCTCCTTTGTCAGCAGGATAGTCGGCTGGATCCTCCTCAGGATCCTCCTCGTCATCCTCCTCCGGATCCTCCTCAGGATCAGACTCAGGAATGTATCCCCGATGACTACGTAGAAGGAGGCAGCAACAGCAATGGCTGCTCCTCAGCCGTATGCACATCGTCCTCTGGGTAAGAACTCTGGGTAAACAGGCTCCGGAACAAATGGTACATAGATAGGTGAAGGTGGTGCCTGCTCTGGCTCCTCAGGGCCAGGCACGTAATCTGGAGACGGTGGATCCTGAAAAATAGGTCCTTCGGCTCCTGGTGATCCTATGTCAGATAGGTCCTCATATGGGCTGGATATCTCAGTATACGTAACTGTAGAATCTTCCGAATCCGACATGCTCGAAACTGAAAAATCAAAAGTGACTTATATAAGTATATTAATATAAGACTATTATCCTTATATACGTAATATATTATAAACACGTATATCAATTATGCATGTATATAGCCTAACCGACTAATGCAACAATTTGTATATGAATACCCCGTAAAAACCCTTTTGTATGTATGCAATGTTTGAAAACGGTTATAGTCCAGCAAAAACATTTTGACCTGGTTCTCTATAACCTTGGCTCTTGATACCAATCTGTAACACCCCCAAAATGGGTCGCAGCGGAATAAGGATCCGGGGCGTGTTACTTCAAGATCAACAACACAAGATATATATAAGAACGACACAAAAAGTCGTTTAAATTGATACATTGGATTTAATTATAAGACATAATACAAAAGCATAAAGCTTTACTTGTTCCTTGTTTAATATTACAAAAGACAACAATACATTTCCCAAAATATGATGCACATAAATCTTTAAGTGTGCAATCCAAAATGTAATCCAATGCATCCTTGGCACCTCGTGCCTATTGACCTCCTGAAAACATTGCTTAAAACGTCAACAAAAATGTTGGTGAATTCATAGGTTTATGTATTTAAATATGCAGTCCCGCAAGACTCCCGTGAAGTTACAACATATGCAACCATCACAAAACCAGATTACTGTTGCAACTAAGCTCACATAGAACCACTGAAGCTCAACCTTATTTTGCTATTTTAGCAGTTATTTTTGCCCGTACAGATGTTGTAACCCGCAACATCCAAGTCCGACATGGTCAACGTTCATTCCCGGTGATAGCTAATCACCCAAACGGGGAGGTTAATCCTAATAGATCTATTTATAACATTCGCGCAACATTGCTTAAAACGTCAACAAAAATGTTGGTGAATTCATAGGTTTATGTATTTAAATTATGCAGGACCGCAAGACTTTCTCGTGATGTTACAACATATGCAAACAATCACAAAACCAGATTACATTTACACTAAGCTCATGACACTGAAGCTCGACAGTCTTGTTCGCAAAATATTGCTACTCAGCCTGAAATGATGTTCTAACCCGAAACATCCCTGATTCGACATGCTATAACGTTCGTTCCCGGTGATAGCTAGTCACCCGAACGGGGAGGTCGTTTCCCAAATAGATCTATTAAATAACATTCGCGCTCACATAATGTAATTCCCAACTACAACTATGCAATTGACAGTTCATGATAATGGGCTTAACTTGGGTTATCGCTACTTAGGCAAACATGTAATCAATGCAAAATATCCACTTGCGTCCAATTTGTAAAACAAAGCTTGTTTCCACCCCAAATAATAGTAAATCAGTAAAAACTTGTAAAAAGTCATTGTGGGGCTATGACGACTCAAGTGAGTGATCTGATAAATTTTTATCAAGTGTGGGAGAATGCTTCATGATTTATTCCCGATATGCAACCTAATTCAATATAGGTCGGTATAAGTACGAGTAACTTTAATTAATAAACATTATATAATCCATAGTTGCATCGTACTATCGTTCGGGCTATCATAATTTAAGAGGTCATGACATGACGTACGAGGAGTTAGGACACTTTAAATCGTAAATCCAACAACTCGTCGATACGCCATCCGAAGAGGCCTCATTATGAAACTCCCTAGTATTATAGCACTTCGATAACTAATAACATATATAATCTATATAGCTATATCACCATCTATTTGTTTAAGTGAAATTGTAATTATAAAGTAAAAACGTTTATAATTACTCCTTTACTAAAAATGACATAACTTTGTCGTTTTAAGCCCGTTTCTCGCGTTTCTTACGCCCACGCTTTTGTATTAAGATGAGTGATCATAAAATCACATTTTTAGGTTTTTGAGATTCTGTGATGAATAGTGTTTTACTGTTCATAACAGCTATAAAATCATTTTTATACTTTTAATTAACGTAAAACCCGTTTTAGCCGTATCTTATTCGTTATAGCTCCGTTTTTAGCGATTCTTTCGAACACGTTCTCGTAATTGAAAGTTTTATCATATTATTGATGTTTATAAAGTATAAGTTTCTGTGGTGAATAGTACTTTTTATAAAAATTGTTTTATAAAAGTATTAACTATCGTAAACTTGTAAATGGCGTATCTTCTTCGTTATTAATCGGTTTTTCGAGTTCTTTATGACCCCTCGATCCTTGTGACATGTAGTATTTTATAAAATCATAAAACATATATGTAAATTTTGAATTACAAAACAGCCCCTAAGATATTATTTTCCAAAATGTGTTTAAAACTTGTTTTTAGGACTTTTTAGCTTTACCACTTTGTTACAAACCCTTTAGAACCCTTAATATCTTATGTCTTACATATATTAGGTCCATTAGGTTATGTTTTGTTCATGTGAGTCCAAGATAACAAGATTAACATGTTATTCTACCATTTTCACTTGTAACTCATAAGTTGACTTTTAGAAACCCTAATTTGCACTTAAACATGTTTATACTTAAACCATATGTTAACATACTTTTACATTCATTTTTCCATGATATATATAACCATATGACATAAGAATAAGTGCATAAATTCATAAACATAAGTGAAAACTCATTTTACATATTAAAAAGTCCTTAGTGGTGATTTAGCCATAATTAACATATAACACATAAAATCATAATAAATAAAAGTATGAAGGAATTAGGAAGACCTTAGGGATGATGTATGAGATGAGAAATGAATGCTAAACCCGTGTTTAGATTCAAAACCAAAGCTTACAAGCTTATAAACCCTAGATTAGGTTTGAAACCCTAATCTTGCAATAACTTGTTAAAACCCTTTCAAAGCTTAACCAACCCTTCAATTCTTCTTAGAATACCTTAAGTATGATATGTAAACACTAATATGGTGAAAGAAAATCAAGCTATGGATTGTGTTTTCTAAGGGTTTTGAGCCGTGAGTTTGAGAGAGAAGGGAGAAAGAGTTTTTGTGATTTTTGCTAAGTGTTTATGAAAGAAAGAGTGTATGCATGCTATTTATAGTGAAAATATCTAATTAACCTAACCATGGTTACTTTCTAACCCATGTGTAAGTGAAATGGTTTCCTATAATATCTAGATATTTATAATATCTAGATATTTAGGGCAAGTTGATATCTCTTGGTCCTATCTTGAAAATTTCGGCCACATAGGCTCCCATGTGATGTTATATTGATTATTTTGGGTATTGGGTATAATCGTGGGTATTCGTTTAAGCGTAGTTAGGTTTTGGTGCTTCCGGGAATGCCGAAACGCGTTTTATCGCGAAACGTAAGCATTTTACGTAGCCAATAAAAATAAGATGAACAAAGTTATTAATTATCCTCTAAATAATCATATAACACTTGTTTGATGTAAACATTTAATTGTTTAAAATGATCATTTTTAGTTTACGCGATTTAACTTAACGTTTACGGTTTAAGAGCAAACGCGTACAATACTAAAAATAATTGGTGACTTTATTAACGTCGTACATTGTCCTAAAACACGAGGTGTTATAATTAGGAAGTGAGATTTCAAAGTTTAGTTTTAAAAATTTAAAAAGTTATGGCTTATTTTGTCATCTCAGCACCAGGGTACTTTATGGCTTAAGTTTTTATTACTTAATTTTGATCTAAGCTGTTTAGGACTTTGTGTGTGTTTGAATTGTGTTGTATACACTTAAATAGAGTGTATTGTGCAGGCTATACCCCTAAGGAAGCCTGCACTTGAGTTTTTGTGGTATACCATTTACATCAGCAGTACTAACATCAGTTAATACTGCTGAACTTTTGGCTTCATTTAGATTAGAAATTGTAAGGTTTAGCTTATCAAACTTAGTAGGATTTGAGTTTTCATATTGCTTAGTATAGATTGAGTCTTAGGTTACATTTTCTAGCCTAATCTCTTTGTTAAATTTGCTGTCAAAAGTTCAATAAATTTTCAAAAAAAGCCAAAAACAGTAGTATTAGAATTTAGCTTCTAATTTTAGAATTTTAAGTTTTAGTATCTGATTTTCTTGTTTAAACTTATAGCTTATTAGTTGTTTGTTAAGTTCTCATAAGCTTAGTTCATGTCTTAGCTTATTGTGCATTTGAGCTTAGCTTAATTTTGAGCTTTTAGAGTTTAGTTCTGAATTTGCTCTTTTGATCTTCAATTTCAGATGGTTTATAGTGTTTAAAGTTAAATTAGCTTCTCAATTCTAGATAGTAGGTATCATAAGCTACTTAGAACAGTTTTTAGTTTTGAATTTGAGCTTATAATGAAGCTTGTGCAACTACTTAAGTGAAAATAAGCTCAAACACCCACTTTCTGTAACAGCTTTTTAATAAGCTGTTTCTGAGCTTATTTCTCCTTTTAAGTTAGTATTGTTTTTATAAAAAGTGTCTAAAAATTACCTTCTTTCAGTTTCAATATTCAGTTTTTTAAAAAAAACAAAAATAAAAAAATAAGCAAAAAGGGGTTTGCCTGCGTCGAACCCACGACCTCCCACACACAACACACACTCTTTACCATCATGCTACAATAGCTCATCCGTTACCCTTTCCTTTCATTAAATTCTTATACTCATTTAGGCCTTATAAGTCAAATAAGCTGTCAAGCTTATTTAGTGGCTTATTTTATAAGCTACGACTTGGGCTTATTTTTCCTATGATTCATATAGCATAAGCTATTTTTCTGTATTTTTTCTAGAATTTTTACTATAAGTTTAGTATTTTTAATCTTTTATTTTCTTTAAAAACTTAAAAAAATCATAAAAAATAGAAAATTAATCAGAAAAATAAAAACCTTTTTTATAAAATTTTCTTTTATCATAAAGTTTGTAGGAAAATTAATTTCAATTTCGTAGGGTCTAATTTGCAAAAATTCACTTTTTAAAGAACGGGTTTCGTTCTCGTTCTCGGTTTTCAATTTTTATCTCTCGTTTTAACTCCGTTTTCGTTCTAGTTTTTTTTAAACTTCGTTTTTAGTCAATTAGAATACATTTTAAAAGAAAAATAAAAATTAGGTTTAATTTTGTAGAATTTAGGTTTTTGGCCTTAGTTTTAGTGTCCCGTTTCGCGTTTTTAGTTAAATTTTGAGTTTCCATTAATTATCTTTATGCTTAATTGTTAGTACTTGTTTATTTTAATCTTTTTAATAGTTAAACAAATCAAACTTTGTTCTCTCATTCAAATCACAATCCAAGCTAAAAGAAGGTTTCAATTTCACAAGTCGTTGGGGAAACGACCCGGGTGATCATACTTCACGGTTAAATATACATATTATATATTATATATATATCTTTTAGAGTGAATTTTCCTTAGGGAATTTTCTTAATTGCTCTTGTGGTATTATATCGTATATTTTATTAGTGTATTAAAACTACAACATCAAGTTTTTGGCGCCGTTGCCGGGGATTTGTGATAAAGATTCCGTCGTTTTACGTTTGTTGATTTGGTTTGAAGATCCTTTCGTCCTTGAAAGTTTAATTTTTGTTAAAAATTTCAAAAATCAAAAAAAAATAATATATATATATACAAAAAGTAAAAAATATTTTCTTTTTCTTTTTATTATAATTATCATAAAAACATTAAAAAAAATCAAAAATATAAAAAATTGTCCTTTAAAAAAATAAATAAAATATACAAAGTTGGTAAACGAACACCAACATATAATACCTTCAATTGAGGTATTATCATAAATAAGTTCCGGTGAACTTGAAAAGTTCCCAAATCGAACCAAAGATTATTTGCATTGCATACTTGGTCACCCTTCTTGTCAACGTCTTATATGATCTTAAAAAAATGAGTATTTCATTTTGAGAAAGACAATGAAGATAAACCCTGTGATATCTTATAAAAAGCTAAACAAACTAGAAAAGTTTTCCTTTAAGTTGCCATACTTCTATTAATCAGGGTGAGTTAGTTCACCTTGATCTTTTGGGTCCATATAAAATGGCTAGTAGGGAAGGGTTTAAGTATTTTTTTAATATTGTTGATGATTTTTCTACAACTGTGTGGGTCTAATTACTCAAGTCCAAAGATGAGGTGTTTGATTGCATTTGTATGTTTTATACTTTACTTCAAATCTGTTTGGGAAAACTGATAGAAAGTGATACATGGAAACTGAATTTTATAAACCATGAAGTTTTTCTCCAGTTTCTATAAAGAAAAATGAATAATACATCAAACATCTTGTGCATATACCCCCTAACAGAATGGTATTGTAGAAAGGATACATATGCATCTTTTAAATGTTGCAAGATCCCTTATGTTTCAGGGGGATTGCCTTTAAATTTGTGTTCTAAGTGTGTTCTAACTATAACTTATTTGATCAACAGATTGCATTCCTCATTGCTGAATGGGAGATCTCCTTATCATCTTGTTTTTAATAGAAAACCCTCATTAAGCCAGCTTAGGGCTTTTGGTTGTCTTTGTTTTGCTATTGTGCTCACTAGTAATGATAAGTTTAGTAGTAGATCAGAGAAGGTGTTCTTGTGGGATATTTTAGTTTTAAAAAAGGGTATAATTTTAGTCTTGAAAGGGAACAATTTTTTTTCTAAAGATGTGATTTTTTTTTAAGAAAGTGTTTCCTTTTAAGATGAAAAGTATTTTTGCACCTAGTGACATTAATAGGATGTGAATCATATTAAATTCTTTGATGTAGTTTTATGTGATGATCATGGTGTATCCTTTGACGAACAAACTCATACTGCTAATTCTTAAAATGAGGATGGCGACTCTTCTCACTATGGCAATCCAACTATTGACCATGCAGAAGATGATTTGGGGCATCTTTGTTATATGTCATTTTTGCATAAGTATCAATAGTAGCAATTAAGAATAAGAGAGATGAGGCTAGAGAGTATTTTTACACAATTTCAATTTTCATAAAGAAAGAAAAAAGAACGGGGGAAGGGAAGGGTATACAACCTCAAACCAGCCGCTAAAGTCTCGAGTAACTAAGTGGGTGTATTTAGTACTAATTGTCCGGGTAGGCTACGCGTGGATGCCTAGCGTTTGGTCGTAGGGGCTGTAGGGGGTCGGGATTCGTCATGAACTTGAGAGAGTGTTATGTTTTGAGACCAAGTTGAGTATCATTATACAGTCAACGAGCATCAGATATTGAATCTGACTCTTTATAACAAAAGCATGGAGTGGGGTAGGGTTACATTGGGGACAGAGTAGAAAACGTCATAACACCTATCATTGTTAATAATTAACACTTTTCTAATCCTAACAATCTCCCCTTAAGGGTTGATTATTACTGACGCTTCATCGTCAGTAGAATTGGTCTTCCATTCACGAACGACTCGCTATCTTCTCCCATCTGCGTCTACGATGTCTTAATCGTCGTACTCTCCTTTATACTCTTCATTATCTTGAGGTCTAAGTCACCCAGCAGTGAAGCCTTCTTTAGAAACTTTGTCTCAAAGATCTTTAACTTGACTTCCTTCAAAACTCTTTCCAACGTAGCATCACAAAACTTAACAATCTCAACCAAATCCATAACCTTTTTCTCCTCTTTGTTGTTTAAGAAAATTAAACCAAGTCTTGGCTCATCTACTATGGAGTAAGGATCACTTGCTTCAATACCAGGGAATATCAACGTTGGTTCAGTTAAGTTGATCTTGATCTGGTAGCTTTCTATTCCCAGCTGAAAGTCATGAACTCTCTCCCAGATTACACGACTCATGATGAATGTCAATTAAAGAATTCAACACTTGTTTATGTAGTTGACTTCTTGTTCAGCAAAGGTAGTTACAGATTGTTTCAATATCATTCTTGTTCAGATACTTGAAGTCAGCCTCAGAAAAACTATCCAGTTTGTCATTTTCTCTCATCATAAAATTCTGTTCCTGAAATCATCCTTCTATTTTTTCAGTATGACTTTTGATAACTTTAACAATCTTATGATCGGAGAAATATTCTTCTAGATCATCTCTAACTTTTTTGTGATTGATCTTGTACATTCTCTTGTGCCATGAATCTTTCTAGTGTTGGATCGACAATCGTGCTTCTTCGTTAAGTCTTGAATTCTTTTCCTACCCAACGATTAATCTTTTCTTCCAAATCTTCTTCAGGAAATGGAACAACGTGTATCTTGTAAAGTGAAATCACATACCTCTTCTCCTCAGTATTCCTATACTTCAAGAAAAATAAATCCTTGTTGTATAAATACCTTGTAGGTTCATTTGGATTTCTATGGGAACCATAGAAAACAAGAGCATTTGGCTTTGGTCGCTTTAAGTCCTCCTACCTGCTTTTCCAAACTATCTGATTCTCCATGTAATTATGTGATTATACCAAATGGTAGGCATATTCTTCAGCATCTCTGAACTGGTTGCTAAACATATCTCTTAGTGTTGCCTCTATTCTTTTACGATCAAAGATAGTTGGTACATGCTTGTCAACATTTTGAAACTCATTAATCAACTCAGGAGTTTCATCCTCTGGTGTAACAATCGTAAATTTTCAGAATTTTAAATAACTATTTTACTCTTTGACTTTTCGGGTTCGATTTGACTTTTTGACTTTTAACCTTTTAGTGTCGCATAAAAAAACAATTACCGTGTAACCGGTAATTTTTCGGAACATATTTAGATAATAAATCATATTTATTATTATATATCTCTCATTTACAATTTATTTTTCAAACTTATTTGACTTAAAAACGAGAAGATATCTCGCAAATTGTGAAAAACGCACACAACGCGTACCGACACGATAATAATTAAATTTATATTTAATTATCATAATTCATTTAACACGAGGAGACTGAAACAACCCACATTTTTCAGGTCATTTTCCATCAATAAACTTAACACTATTTTAAATTGAACCTTTACGTGTTTATTATACGTATGATCAACGCAACTTCGCATTTCGATGCAAGTTAAACGAAACAATCTTGACATCATTGTCATTCATAAGTTGAAGGACTAAATATCCTTATTTACAAGATTTAGTTTAATTATATAATTGAGTATTTATTTATTTCATTCCTATTACCGTTAAGTTAAATCGCGTAAACTTAAAATCGACAATTAACGTGAACTGGCATTAAACAAATAGAAGTTTACGGTCAGAAAAGTGTTATATTATTATTTCAAAAATAATATCCAACTTTTCATATTTTATTTTTATACTTTACGTAAAATGTTTACGTTTCACAATATTTAGCGTTTACGCATGCATGTAAACTTTACCACCTTTCTATAGCTAACCAAATACCCACACTTATACCCAATACTTAAAAATTATAAAACATATACCTAACAAATAAATCATAACCGGTCCCTCTTAATTCTTACATAAAAATCTCACAAAACTAACTTTTGCTTATTCTATTATATTGATTATGCACTAGTTGAAACATAGCCTTTTTTTCATTTTTTATTGGCCTTTTAATTGTTCCCCTTTTTCTTTTCTTTGATGGCCTCCACACGCATGTATGAATATATTGGAATGTCCAATCTTACATTGTCCTTAGTGTAATAAACAATTGCAAAAGCTTTACTTGTTTAGCCTTAAAAAGGTGCAAGTATTCTCATTATACACGAAAGAAACAAATCAAACAAAATCTCTTTCTCTCAAATACTTATACATGACTCAACATAAAAGAAAAGGAATGTTGCTGAGCTTTTAGTGGGTCAAATGTCACTTTCTAAAGGATCTCATATCCCTTAAATCACGGCTAAATGAAGCTAGTAGTATTCTCTGCTCTTAGCTTCTTCTTTTTCAATACATATAACGTGGTCATCTACTAGGCTCTATAAATATATACCCCCAATTTAAATTTCTCTTTTGATAAACAAAAAGTCACCACATGAAAACCCAAATCTCAATAAAAGTATGAAACGAGAGGGACAAGATTGCTTGTGTTCGTGGTAGGTTGAATGCATCGTGCCGAAGTTTCGGTTCATTGTTCGACGTCAAATTTTGTTTGATCGAGTTTAGGTCTACTCGGGTTAATTCGATCGGTTGTGTTCGCGAGAGTTTCTAGTTCGTTCATTGGAGTTCGACTGGTTTATGATCACGACCATAATGCACATAGTGTTGGGTATACGGTGAACCTCGTTGTTAAAACCCGTAATGGGTTAGGGCTTCGGTTACAGTTCACATCGGTGTTGTTCGCGATTGGAGGCCTGCTCGAATTTAAATATATCGATCCGCGTTTGGGTATTGGGTCGATCGTGCCTCGTTTATTCTTAGCGTTCGTATTCTTATTTCAGTTTCCTCCTTTTCACGTGTAGTTTGAGGTATACTTTTCGATCACATTCATATTTTGATTTCAAAACCTAGTTTAACGTAAATTATCTTTGACGTGAAGCATGTTGCGTAATCGAAGATAAAAGTCTACCATAATAATATTGTTGAATTACGATCATTTACATTATAATGTTTAAGTCAATAGCTTAACTAAAACATATTCGATCTCACATAATCACCGTAAACGGATGATGACGAGAACGTTTTAGATCTTGATATTGTTCTTAAAAGTCTTACACATTAATGGTTGTGAGCTAGCAATTTGGCATCTAAATTGTCATACTGTTTGAAACAGTTTAAACAAGTAAAAAAAAGAAAAAAAAAGAAAACAAGACTTATATGTTTTGGTTTTTGTACAATCACGCAGCAAGAAGATGATGACAATTATACAACATATAAATAATTAAATATAAAAAGAAAGAGTAAACAAAAGTTGGCAAAGTAGTATATGTATCACGTGTATGCGATGCATGTGTTACCATTTTTATAAGTTTCATAACATCCCCTCAAGAATCTATATATGTTATTATAAACCCTGAAGTTTGGCTAGTTGAAGATTATATTAAGGAATCTATTAACAATAGTAAACTATAGGCTCCAACATTTAAGAGTTTAAGATTTGTTATACAAGTTATAAGACTGTCCAAAAAGAGTAGAGTCATTTGGCTAGAATTGGAAGAATGTAAAGTGATAATTATTACTAGGAGACATGTTAATTGATTATAGTATCGTTGACTTATTAATAGGCGGTTGAGCATTGTGGCGCTTGATCTTTAAGGACCTCAAGGTGAGTTTATAGCCCCATGTTTTACTTGTTTTACATATATTTTTGGGGTGAGAACATGCTTGTTTGCAAATGCATTTACATGGTTGATTACAAATTGGTTTACATACTCATTTATATAGCTCGCATGGGATACATTACTTGACTTCATATTTGGACATGAATGCATACTTTACTTTTGAAATGATTACGGATTAGTTTAAGCGGATTGAACTGATAACAACAACATTACTGCCCGGGTGTTCTTGGAGGGGACACCAGTAACGGATACATCTTCTTTAAAATAAAAGCCGCTGTGTTCTTCGAGGGGACACCTGTGATGGGTACATACAAGTCTACGTCACAGCTTCATGAACTATAAATCACTTGGAGGGTGAGCGCGAATGTTATGAAATAGATCTATTCGGGTGTGAATCCCCGTTCGGGTGATTAGCTATCACTGGGCAAACGAACGTTATAGCATGTTGTCCACGCGAATGTTATAAAATAGATCTATTCGGGATTGACAATCCCCGTTCAGGTGATTAGCTATCACTGGGCAAACGAACGTTATAATAGGTCGGAATACGATTGGTTGGGTCTACAGGGCCAACAATACATATACATGAATACTTGCGCGTTGTCTTGAATAAAGTGGCAATACATACTTTGAACAAAGGTGGTTCAACTATACATACGTTTTGGTGACTATTTGGGGATTTAAATGGTCATGCATGCTTTACAATTTTTGATTTCTAAAAATCATACATACATTTTGGAAGAACATTTAAGGATTTAAACGGTCATACCTACTTTACGGAACTTTGGTTCATCATTTATACTTACAAAACCTATGAACTCACCAACTCTAATGTTGACACTTTTAAGCATGTTTTTCTCAGGTGAATTAGATGCTTGGCTTACTTGATGTGCATTTGAGTCTAAATTAATAAGATTTCATTCATGGATTTCTACTTACATACAAATGATCAAATCTCGTTGTATCGCTTTCAAGCTTTTCATTGTGATGCAATTATGGGACAAATGTTTTATCAATTTCAAGAAAGTGAACGAGATTACTTTTTTTAAACGACACATTTAGAGGTCGTTCTCTTGTATCTTGTGCTGTTGTATTATGAAGTAACACTCCCAGACATATTTCCGCTGCGACACATTTTTGGGGGTGTTACAGATTGGTATCAGAGCACTGGCTATAGAGAACTAGGTTGCATATTTTACCCTAGACTATAGCCGTTTTCGCAAATATTGCATCACATCAAACATTTTCAAAGTGCGTACACACTACTTGCTTATGTGCTTACCTTACTTGTTGCATTAAGTGCTTACATGACATACATATATATAATATATATATGCTTGCATCCCTTTTGCATATATCGTACGTTTATTTATATAAGAGTTAATTATATAAATACTTGAACATTTCTTAAGACATTGTGAGTTGCACAATGGTCTCATTTATACCTCAGACATTGTAAGTTACACAATGGTCTCATTTTACTTCTTAGACATTGTGAGTTGCACAATGGTCTCATTTCGTTCTCAGACATTGTAAGTTAAACAATGGTCTCTAAGAATATTATTTTCTTCATAACTTTATACAATATCGTATTACACGGAGGCCGTCATAATTTTGTTTACATGGAATTATGTATGAATCTAAGTATTACAAGTCTTGTATGGGCGGGACTTGTAATATGAGGATTGATATGATAATTGCTATGTTAACAAAGCCCGTCACAGTTCTGTTTACATGGGATTATGTATAAATCTAAGTATTGAAGTCTCTGTATAGGCGGGAGGGGACTATGTAATAGAATATTGATTTGATAATCGCTATACTGATTTGTTTATAGAGATCTTTACTCTTATTTACTCTACGTAGTTTTTTTACATTAATTATCTTGAACTCTATGTTGATCTCGCCTGGCAGTTTTTACTCCCAGATTCCAAAGACGAGTTTGGAACACTCGTCCCATACTCATTAGAGCACATGCATCGTCATGTCAACCACCTTGAAGGTTATGAGAGTACGCGTATTTGCAACGGGGTTATTTAGCTAGGATGATTTATAATTTATTTATTTATGGATTGGGACGCCTCTACAGTTAATAAATAAATTATAATCACCGACCTTTGTTTATCCTTTCTTAGTTACATAATTTTGGACGCTTTCTTTATGTTAATAAGAACATTATATTAATTAGTGGGCTTAATGGTATCGATATGAACACGAGTATGAACCTGAAATCGTTGATAATCAGAATCGTTAAAAGGCTCATAGACGACACAATGTGTCTTACCACTCAGCAGCATCTTAAGGCCTCGCTTGGAGCTACCTCATCTCATTCTTAAGTTATTACTTTTGCCATTGCAAATCTTTACGATCACGAATTGTCTGTGGAGCTAACAGACTGAGTACAATATCCCATCTCATATTTTGTTATAGTATGACATTAATGGTCGCTACTGTTGGGTCCTGAACCAGGTCTCGATAGGATACTACTTTATCCAATAAGTAATGCAACTCCTTCTTTAACGAGATGATACAACCTATCGACGAAACAGATAGTTGGGACTATTCATTTCGGGCCATAGTAGGAAGACGTACTTAGGTCGCGGTACTTCCTAAGTGCGGCCAAGAACTGGCATTGCAGCATGCTTGAGTGAGGTAGCACCGGTTTGGGTGGACCTGCGGGAAGTCCTAAGCAAGGGACAAAAAAAGCCAAAAGCTGGTGTGGAGCATGCGGTAAAGCAGACACTATTGCTGAGTCTGAGGTAGCAGGGATGTTCGAGTGGAGCGCGATTCAGTTGTGTTAATATTCAATTATAAAAAATTTGTAACGGATAATTTCTTCTACAAATATTACTTAGATGGATTTATTTATCTCTGGCCAACTTAGCCAAACTTTTGGTATGTTGAGAAGTGTCGAAACATCTAATCTTGCTGAAGGAAGTTATCATCGTCTTGCTTAGAAACGCTTTCTACCAGAATTTTAAACCTTTTCTCGGTCACACGATCACGATAAACTCAAATTTAATCTTGGGACGAGATTTCTTTTAAGGGGTAGGTACTGTAACATTCCGAGAATTTTCGAAATTTAGATGATGATTTTAATCTTTGACTTTTAGGTCTTGGCTTGACTTATAAGACACGGTTCAATCTAAAATCAGCGTTTTCACAGAATCGGGCACTCTAAAGATAATTTGACGTGGGAATGCACATTCCTGAAAACTTTTTAGTTTTGCCTCGAGACTTGGAATCGAGCCGGAAAGGGCTTAAAACAGCAAACCGCAAACAATTATTCAAACAATATATAACGCTGACACATCAAAAAAAATTAAAATTGGTTTTAATTAGCAGTATTTATTTAATAAAATCATTAAATAAAATTTGTCATTCTTTTTTAATTAAAAACGTTGTTGATAACGCGAATACTCTGAGCTTAAATCCATTTTTATTTTCGGGACGAGGCGTAACCGGTTCACAAAACGAATAAACCATATCTTTTATTTATGTTATAAATTATTTCTGAAGCAAATATTCATCAATTTAAATACTCATTTTTTCGGAAAACAATGGATTTGAAAAACATTGGCGCATGTTTAGAGATTTGAATCGTTAGTTTTTAAGTCGATTTCAAATGAGTCCCGAACCGTTTTTATAAAAACTATACCAATTATGTTTACTCTTTAGGTCCCTCAACTTATTTAAACTTGTAACATTTATTGATTGTTATATATATAAAACTTATACACTTATTTCATTTCCATCTTTATAAAACACACACATTATACAAACATCTCTCTCTCTCCCACTCATCTTCTCCGGCGAGCTCCCCCGCCGCCGGCCACCACTCGCCGCCGCCGGAAAACTTTTCCGGCGGGCTTTTCCGGCGAAGACCAAAAATACTCCCCGTTAACCGATCTACCCGATCCGCCGACCCACGCGCCTCCACTCGCGACTCAACCATCATTATAATCATCACCACCACCGACGCACCAACAACACTATCATCGTCATCACCATAACACCACCACCATCATTTTCGACATCACCTGAAAAGGGTGCGTCGGGTTTATATCACCACAAGGGTGCGGGTGGTTTGTAACAACAACAAAAGGGGCGGGTTCGGGTTTTGCACCGGCATGGCGCGTTTGGGTCCGGGTAAAAACACCGCAAGGGTGTTTGTCTCGGTGGAAGCCCACTCGAAAAAGAGGCGTTCGAGTTGGGTTATAAAAAGCAAGAGGGGTGTTTGTGGGTTTTGCTTTGCACCGGTAGGGGTGCGTTTGGCTCGGGGTTTAGAACCGCATAGGGTTCGTTTGGTTTGTGGGTTCACAACACCTCGAGGGTGTTTGTTTTGGCTGTTTCAAAACAGCCGGGTCCGAGTATAGAAACGCCAAGGGTGTGTTTGTTGTGGGACAGCCACCACCCTAAGGTGGGTTTGGGTGGCAGCCACCCAACAAGGGCGTGTTTGGTTCGGTTATAAAAACCAAAAAGGGGTGCGTTTAGTTTTGGGATTATAGCACCAAGGGGTGTTGTTTCGGTGGACTACCGCCACCATGGGGGTGTCGGGTTGGCTGTCAACAGCCGGGGACAGCCGATGGGGGTGGGTTTGTTCGGGTTGGCAGCCGGAGAAAAGGGTGTGTTTGGTTTGAAATAGATTAGGGTGCGTTTGGTGTTTATAACACCGAGTAGGGTGCGTGTGTTTGGCTGCGAAACAGCCGGGACAGCCGGGGCGTCGGGTTTGGGTTGGTTTGGGTTTGCAACCGAAACGGGTGCGTTGATTGTGATGACACCGAAATAAAGTGAGTTTGGTTAACACAAAAATATACAAATTGTTTCATATATTTGATCGGATAAATTTATATGTGATGAAAAATATTATAACTTGCGCGGTCTAGTAAAACATGAATAAATATTAAAACGAGATTTATATAAAGTTATAAGCGGTATTAGACATATTTGAGACGAGAATTGGACTAAAAATGGACTTTAGTGCTTTATTTACACGAGTAATTTAAAATCAGAAATCGGAACATGGGATTCGGGTAATGCGAGATTTGATAAGTTAGAATTTGGTTTAACAAAAGATAATAAATTTATTTTTTACTGGGAAGTTTAGACATAAAAAGGGACCTTCTAACTCTTCCCAATACGAAGATAACAGGGTCGAAATAGGAGTATACACTTTAATAGAAAATTAAGGTATTTTTAATATATTAAATCTGACATATCTATAATTAAAATGTTCGAGCTCTTTCGAGTCCGTTTCAGCTTCCGGGCGAAACACGAAAAGTTGGTTCGTAATGACGTTTTTACTTTGGACGCGTGGTTGTAATTTTTAATACTTGAGATTATAGCGGGTCAAAACTAAAGGTACGTAAAAAGTCAAACGGACATTTTAATTAATATTATAATACAATTTATGAGTACACGATTTTGATGATAAAAATAAAAGACGGTCATTTATTTTTTCAGTTATATAGTTTTTAAATTTCATTGTTTGGTTCTAAAAACGGAAGGTTTAAAAATAGTAACTTTCTGTAAATATTGAGATAAGTTAGGATTGGACGAAAAATAGTATATATACATAAAATATACTAAGGGTTAAGGTTTAAAGACGCGCAAGTGGATTTCTCATCACATGTATAGTAATCATACATATTAAAATATGTATGATTTCGTCGTTACGATGTACGCATCGTTGATCGTATTTAATACGTGTATTATAATAGAGCGGGACATAATTATAGGTAGTGGTCAAGATCGTTACAGATTCAGTATGTGATTTAATTGGATTAAATTGTCGTGGCTTTAATCAATGTGGTTTCATAGCCCTCGCTTTTCAATATTTTGAAATTTGGGTTTATAAACCCCGCGAGGGAGGCGGGAGACATGCTTGTCTACGTAATTCTTTATACTTACTCGGTTATTCTTCATAACAATGTGATTGTTTTAAGGGATTTTGATCAAGGTGAGTTTATAGCCCCATGTTTTACTGGTTTTACATATATTTTTGGGGTGAGAACATGCTTGTTTACAAATGCATACTTTACATTTGAAATGATTTCGGATTAGCTTAGGTTGATTGAACTGATAACAATAAAATTACTGCCCGGGTGTTCTTGGAGGGGACACGGTAACGGGAATAGTAATATTTTTACAATTACTGCGGGTATTCTTGGGGGGAAACGGTAAAGGGAGTATATATATATGCATTATTTGTATCACTGCCCAAATTGGGATACATACAAGTCTACGTCACAGCGTCATGAACTGTAAATCACTTGGAGGGTGAGCGCGAATGTTATGAAATAGATCTATTCGGGTGTTTGTGGATTCCTGTTCGGTGATTTGCGATCACTTGGTAAACGAACATTATTGCGTGATTGTCCACGTGAATGATATAAAATTGAATCTATTCGGGGATTGGGACAACCCCGTTCGGCGTGATTAGCTATCACCAGGGTAAACGAACGTTATAACATGTCGGATCATTGTTGGGGACTACAGGGCCCCCCGACACATACATACTTGGAACATTTTGGTGACATTACATCTGTCATGCATTCTTTATAAAATCTTTGGGATAAGATTTGGAACATTTTGGTGACATTACATCTGTCATGCATTCTTTATAAAATCTTTGGGATAAGATTTGGTACTTTTGATGACATAAAATGTGTCGTGCATTCTTTATAAATCTTTGGGATTTTTACATGGTACTGTGATGTTACAGTGGATTACATTCATATTTAAACTAATCTATGAACTCACCAACTTTAATGTTGACACTTTTAAGCATGTTTTTCTCAGGTGAATTAGATGCTTGGACTATTTGATGTGCATTGGAGTCTTTACATTCAAGCTTTTCATTGTGATGCAAATTATGGGACAAATGTATTATTAAATTCAGATTTTTATTGAAAAACAATGTTATTTTTCAAATCGAACTAGAGGTCGTTTTCTCTTTGTATTATTGCTGTGTATTATGAAGTAGCACCCCATGTGGTATTCCGCTGCGTTGTTGTATTTTTGGGGGTGTTACATTTGTTTAGGTGGCTTAATTGAGCCGTGGGCATGTTATAGACGTGGAAATGGGAGAGAAAGATTTTTGTGTTTTAACACTTTAGGAATGTGTTTTGTATGTTTTTTTTCTTACCTAGTTTAAGCCTTTATATAGGGCTTCTTAACTAAGGTTTTAAGAAAACTCTTGTTAAGTTAACTAGGGTTTTAAGTTAAAGGAAAATATCTAAAGATATTTTAGATAAATATCTAAAGAAATATCTAGAAAAATATCTAATAAAATATCTAGAAAAATATCTTTAAAAAAATACGAAAAGTTATAAATTATCTTCGTAATATTTATTTAACACTTGTTTGACGTAAACTATTGTTTGGTGCCCGTTTACGTTAACTAATCATTTTTTTAGCTTACGCGATTTAACGTAACGATTTCCATTAAAAACAAACGCGTACAATACTAAAAATAAATGGTGACTTTATTAACGTCATACATTGTCCTAAAATACGGGGTGTTATAATTTTAGCTGTTAGTTTTGCTTAACTTTTGTTTAGATTTTCTTAATAAGATAGGTTTAAGATGCTTTTAGCTTATTGAGCTTAGGTTTGAGCTTATTCAAGCTTATAAGCAAAATCAGTTAAGGCTTAAAGTTCTTTTTTCTTCTTAAACTGTCTTAAAGCTGTTAGATGCATTTTAGCTTATTCTGTTAGCTTATTTTTAGTACTTAGTGCTTATTAGTTTTAGATTTAAGTCTGTGTTAGCTTATTTGCCTTTTCCCTTAGCTTATTTAGTCTCTATAAGCCAAACAGTTAGCCTTTTAGTCACTTAGCTTAAAATAACCAAATCTGTCAACATGGAGTAGCTTATTTCGTGCTTATTAGTGGATTTTAGAAAAAGTGCTTTTGTTAAAGTTGCTTATTTAGCTTATTAGAAGCTTTTCCAAAAAGTAAATTTCAAAAATAAAAAAACTAGGGAAATTGGGAAGTCAAGGGTGAGCTAGGCTCGAACCCTTGACCTCAACCAACCTCAACCCAGTTTTAACACCACACTCTGCTACCACTCGCCCTTGGGACTTTTTCGATATAACTTTGCAAAATTTAATACTTAACCCCTTTTTAGCCATTTTAGCTTTCAGCCTTATTTTGCTTAATAACAGCTTATTCCAATAAGCTGTGTGACTCATTTTATTTTTTCTAGGCTTAGAATTGTTCAAAGGACTTTTCCTGAATTTATCATAATTTTCCAAATTAGTTTAGTATTTTTAATTACTTTTTAGATTAAATCAGTTTTTAATTCATAATAAATAAAATAAAAGTCAAAAAAATATAATTCTTTTTTTTTAAAATTTTCTTTTATTATCTAGGACCTTTAAAAATTAAATTTGCTTTTGTAGGGTTAAAATTTGATAGTTTAGGTTTTTAAAGCTCGGGTTTTGATCCCGTTATTGTTTTTGGTGTTTTTGCTTTAATTGCTTTCGTTTTAGGCTTGCCTTTTCTTGTTTTTGAATTTATTATTAGTAGAAATAGAATCCCAAACCAAATCTTTGATTATTCAAACACGCGATCACGATTTTTAATTCACGCCTCGTCGGGAAACGACCCGGGAAGGTTTTGGATTTTGCTTTGGTTAAAAGCAATTTTCCTTCTTAAAAACCTTACGGAATACTTACTCTCTCTTTAATTGGTATTATCCTTATATATTTATATTATATATATATATATATATATATATACGTATATATATTATATATATATTGGTATCAGAGCCATTTTAAGGAAAAGTTAATAAATTTGATATCTTACAAATTAATGAATTATCTTGTTAATATTATGCTAAATCAATGGATAAGTTTTATATTACATGAATAATATGACTGCGTTGGTAAGTCCTGTCGATCACATCCGTTGGATTAGCCGCAGAAGAGCGTAAGACGGCCGGACCCGGAAGATATGGGGATGTTCCCGTAAAAAATATTTATTCAGGTAATTATAAAACTGTATTCAGTTGATTTTACATATATATTATCAAAATAATCTATTATGAAAAGATTATCAAAATTATTACTTAACCGAAAGAATGGTTCCTCTTCTGATATTGAAGAAGAACAAGATCATACTAATTCTGTTGAAATTATGATTTCGAATATAGAAAATAACTTACAAAATTGGAGTATTCCTAAACAAGATATTAAAACTTTATATACAATCGGATCTTTTGAATTTTTTCAAAATTATTCAATAAATACTACTGAAAAAACTTTACCTTTATTACAAGATCATCAAAGTATAAAACTATTTTCTGCAAAAGCTATTAAAGAACATAGAAAGTCAAATAAGTTCTTACATATTGGGTTAGTACAGATAGCAATAAAACCTTTAACTAGATTAGGAATTAATGCCCCTATTTGCATGATATTAAGAGATGCTAGATTACTTAAGTTTGATCAATCTTTATTAGCGTTAGCTGAATCAAATATATGCAATGGTCCCATATATTTTAATTGTTACCCCAATTTTACCATAGCATTAAATGATCCAAATATTCTAGACGTATTAACATTAGATATAAAAACTAAGAATATAGAAATAAAAGAAGGTTCAGACCCTTTAGTAGTTATATATAGAGTATACTATAAAACTATGACAACTACGGTAGATCCACGTTCTAGAATAGATATTACAAAAGATGAAACTGTTATTTTTGAAGCTAATTTAGAAAATTCTTCGATATGTACTCCTAAAAGATTAAAATGGGATGAAATAACTAGAAATCAAACCTGGAATTTAGAAGAGTTAGTAAAGATTAAACCTTTAAAATTAAACAAAGATATAGCTAATATAGTAGAAATTTCAGATGGAAATATAGAAATATCTTTTGGTAATAAGATAGGAGAATCATCTAGACATTCTACATCTACATATGTTCCTTCAAATTTTATAAATGAAGAAGAAAAGTTATATTTAAAAAGAGCTCAATCTTTGAGAATGAAAGGTGTTGATTTCAATACCTCTATTCCTAAACCTTTATATGAAGAAGATAATAAAAGTGATTCTACGTATAATTATACTCCTTCAGAAGTAGAAAATTACGAACAATTAAAATGAGCTATTATTCACAAAAAATTAAAAAAGAAATAGAATGGTATGTAACTACCATACGAAGAAATAAAGCAAATATAGATAGAATAAGACATGAGTTACTAACAGGAGAAAATGTTATAAATTATAAAGAACATGAAATAAGATGTATAGCATTACAAAAACATACACTTAATTTACAACGAAGATTAGAAAATATTAAGAGACAAATTCATTAAAGTATGTCTAAACCAGATATGAAGTATTTAAAAGATGAAATATATAATGATTATAATAAAGATATTTTAAACTGGTATCTCTCAAATTTTATTGAAGATGAAAAAACAATTCATAAAATCGAATGGACTATGTTTGTTTTTGAACATAAAGAAAATATACCATTTTTTGCATGGTTTCAAGTATATTGTATTGAAAATAAAATGGATTTTTCTACTAATGATCAAATACAAGAGACAACAAATATAAACAAAACATATATAGATTTAGAAACCAAAGAAAAAATAATAAGTATACATCCCCCTGAAACTAATATTTTAATAAATAAAGAATTTATTGGAATACATTTATCTAAAGATAATGAAGAACAAAAGAAATGTTTATCAACGATTATATATCAGAATAATTATACTAATGAAAAATTAACTACTATAGGACAACAGTTAAATCGAATAGAAAATTCAGAAGCAAGTTCTTCTCAAAATAATCAAACAAGTATTTTACAAAATAATCAAGCAAGTACTTCTCAAAGTAATCAAATAGACATTGAAGATAATCCTATGTTTATACCATATAACATAAATAAACCTATAAAGTTAGGAAGACAAGATCATCATATATTACAAGAAATTGAAGAAAAATTATCTAAATTACATATATCAAATATTAATGAAGAAATTAGTTCAGAAGATGATATCTCAGATATTGAACAACAGTTTAGAGAAGATGATTTAGATATAGAAAAACAAGAAAATGAAATAAATAGATTAAAATTTAAAAATACTTATACTCCGAGACCAGAAGCAAGAAATTATTATAATAGACCAACACCACCAGATATGCAATATGAAGAAAGTCCTGTTAGGCAAAGAGCTTTATTTGACGGATTATCAATATATGAATGGAATTTAGATGGTCAAACAGAACATCAAATAATGAATATACTACAAGAAATGACCATGGCATCTAATGCTTACAAAACCCATAAAAATACTGAAACACAAATTGTAGAAATTCTTATAGCAGGTTTCACAGGATGTTTAAAAGGTTGGTGGGATAACTATGTAGCAGAAGCAGAAAAAGCTATAGTATTTAAAGCTAAGAAAACAATAGTAAAAAATGAAAATGGAGTACAAGTACAAACTCAAGAAGATGATATGGTTAACACTTTAATTTTTGCAATATTAAAGAATTTTGTTGGTGACCCATCTGTTTTTAAAGAAAAAAGCTCTGCTATATTATTAAATTTAACATGTAGAAAATTATTATATTTTAGATGGTATAAAGATGTTTTTATAACCAAAGTAACAACTAGAACCAGATTGAGAGAAGCTTATGGAAAGAAAATATTTATTGCAGATGATTACCTAAGATATTTGCTGAAAGAATAAGAAATAAATTATCAGATCATTATAAAGGACAAATTCCATATAGAGAATTAGCTTATGGAGAAATTATTAGTTATATTAATCAAGAAGGATTAAACATATGTTCTGAATTAAAATTAAAATATCAAATTAAGAAAGAAGGTATAAATAGTAAAAAAGAGTTAGGAAATTTCTGTGAACAATATGGTTTTGAACCATTAAAATTACCTAATACTAATTCAAAAAGATTAATAAAAGAAAACAAATATAGGAGATATAAAAAACCAAATAGAAAAATATAAAACAAATGAAAAACGAAAAAATAATATCATAAAAGAAAAGAAGTTATAAAAAAATCAAAATAAAAAAAACCTTTAAAAATAATAATTATAAAGATACTATAACTTGTTATAAATGTGGAAGACAAGGTCATACTTCAAGAAATTGCTATACAAAGAAAAAAATAAACGAACTCCATATTTCTGATAAACTTAAAAGCCAAATAATGAAGATAATGATAAATGAAGAAAGTGATATATCAGATTATGAAGAAGAAGATTTAAATATATCAAAAGACGAATCAAGTAGTGAAAATGAATCAGAAATTTGTGATTGTATTGGAAATTGTATGTGTGATTATAAAGAAATAAATACTATAAATGAGGATAATGAAATAGAATCAATAATAGAATTATTAGGTCAAATTAAGGATCCAAAATTAAGACAAGTTTATATAGATAAATTAGAAGAAAAATTAAAGACAAATAAAACAATTGAAAAGAATAAACAAACTTACAATTTTAATGAAATATGTAAAAGATTTAATAATAAAGAAAAATCCATAACAATCAATGAATTACAAGAAGAGTTAAACAATGTAAAAACTGAAGTGACAATAATGAAACAAAAAATAAAGATATTAGAAGAAAAAACATTAAATGAAGTTTCAAACAGAGAAAGTACTTCAACAATAAACCAAGAATTAATCAACAATATTCAAAGTATAAGTTCTCAAAAATGGCATACAAAAGTAAACATAACCATAAATGGAGAATTTAAACTATCACTAATAGCATTATTAGATTCTGGAGCAGATTTAAATTGTATTCAAGAAGGACTTATTCCAACAAGATACTATGAAAAATCATCACAAAGAGTTGCTGGATTTAATGGATCCAGACTAAATATAAATTACAAATTAACTAATGTTCATATTTGCAAAGAAAATTATTGCTTCAAAACACATCTTATTTTGGTAAAAAATTTAAGTTCTCAAATTAATTTGGAATCACCACCTTTTATAACAACTTTTATATCAATTGCAGTCAATAATAAAGGTCTTTCTACAAATATTTTTGGAAAAGAAATAACTTTTGAATTTATAAATCCTATAAAAATCAAAGATATAAATATTGTAGAAAATAAAAAGAAACATATAAAATATTTGGTTAATGAGATAAATGATATAAGAATAAAAAATCAATTACAAGAAAACTATATTAAAAATAAAATCATAAATTTAGAAGAAAAATTTAAGAAAAATATATGTGCAACTACACCAAATGCATTCTGGAAAAGAAAACAACACATAATTGAATTACCTTACATTAAAAATTTTAATGAAAAAGATATCCCTACCAAATCAAAATCTATACATATGTCTCAAGAATTAGAAAGCCATTGTAAAAAAAAGAAATACAAGAATTATTAGAAAAGAAACTAATAAGACCCTCGAAGTCCCCTTGGTCATGCTCGGCCTTTTATGTTATGAATCAAGCTAAAATAGAAAGAGGAGCACCAAGATTAGTAATTAATTATAAACCTTTAAACAAAGTATTAGAATGGATAAGATATCCTATACCTAACAAAAGAGATTTATTAAAGAAATTATATGATTCAAGAATATTTTCAAAATTTGACATGAAATCAGGATTTTGGCAGATTCAAATAAAAGAAAAAGACAAATATAAAACAGGTTTTAACGTACCTTTTGGTCATTATGAATGGAATGTAATGCCATTTGGTCTAAAGAATGCCCCTTCTGAATTTCAAAATATTATGAATGATATAATAAATCCTATAAGCAGTTTTGCAATAGTTTATATTGATGATATATTAATATTTTCTAAAAACATAGATCAACATTTTAAGCATTTAAACATATTTTATGATATAATATATAAAAATGGTTTAGCAGTTTCCCCTACAAAAATAAGCCTATGTAAAACAGAAATAAGATTCTTAGGTCATAACATAGTCCAAGGAACTATTAAACCTATAGACAGAAGTTTAGAATTTACAAGTAAATTCCCTGATGAAATAAAAGACAAAAAACAGTTACAAAGATTTTTAGGATGTTTAAATTATATACATGATTTCTTCAAAGATTTGGGAAGTCTTTGTAAACCATTATATGATAGATTAAAAAAGAACCCTAAACCATGGACGGAAAATCACACCAAAATAGTTAAAGAAATAAAAGGAAAGATTAAAGAATTACCATGTTTAAACATACCTAACCCTGAGGCATACCTTATAGTAGAAACAGATGCTAGTGATATAGGATATGGAGGAATACTTAAGCAAAGATTAAAAGATAGTAAAACAGAATCATTAGTTAGATTTTACTCAGGATCTTGGAACGATACTCAAAAGAATTACTCTACTGTTAAAAAAGAAATTTTAAGTATTGTTTTAAATATAAAGAAATTTGAAGATGATCTTTATATGAAACCTTTTTTATTAAGAATAGATTGTCTTTCAGCAAAATCTATAATTGAAAAAGATGTTAAAAATTTGATTTCTAAACAGATTTTTGCCAGATGGCAAGCCTTATTAAGTAATTTTGATTTTAAAATTGAGCATATTAAAGGAGAAAACAATCATATACCAGATTTCTTATCAAGAGAATTTCTACAGGGATGAATCCTGATAAAAAGACGACTGTTTTACCCAGATTACCATCTCCTTCATTAAACAGATTTACTCCCCTTACTCCATATCCACCTACACCTAATACCAGTCCAATAACAAGACCTACTTATTCCGTATTAGCCAAACTACAAGGACTACCACCTTCTCCCAATCCTTATAATAGATCACCTACAACTGCCTCTTCATCCACAAATAAAACAGAATTTTATATTAACCCAAATACACAAGTTGTAAAGATCCTTGAACCCATTGAAGAACAGAAGTTGAATCAAGGGTTTACTGTTTTACTAAATTATTTATTTCCAAAAGAAACTTATTTTTATACAAACGATTTTCAAACTAGACTATATTATGAAGCCATATTACTAGACAGTCATTCTGTTCAAATTCGTCATAACTATAACGAAAATGAACCAGAAAAGATAGGATTCAGTAAAGTTAAAATAATTAAAGTCATCACTTTAGAAGAATGGGGAAGTCGACCCTGTATACACAAGACTTTATCATGTTATCCAGATTATCCGGCCTATAATTATTATGATTACATGGAAGCTTGGGACAAAGCATTTTTGTTAAAAGCCCACTTTCACACTTGGTTTTTTCACTTTTCTGAAGAATTTTCATTAAATTATCCCAAATGGTTCGTAAAATGGTTTAGATCAATGGGTCAAATCCCAGAAAGTTTCCCTACTAAAGTTTTAGAAGGATATAATCAATACAAGAATTTGTTTATACAGGAAGGTGCACCTTCATTCGAGTATACTCTTTAGTTCTCGGCCATATTTAAGTTACCTTGGATTTTATCTTTTACCCATAAAAAGAAGGAAGCAGAAGGCACATCACCACCATTACTAATTAGGAAATTTAGTGTTAAATGGTGGAAACAAGTTAATGATCATCAAGCAGATAAGGAAGCGGTTATCAAGTATTACAAAAGTCTTATTCAAGAAACCCCAAAAGAAACCCCAAGTACGTCTAATACAAAGACAAAGTCAGTATCAAAATTATCAAAATCAAATAGTGAGCTTGCTAAAAAGATTTTAGATTGTGATGATGATGAAGAATTTGCAAGAATAATGAATTATATTAAACGATCTCCTACTCCTAGTGAAGACTTGTTCCAGGATTCTTAAGATCTCTATGATAGTATAGATTTATTGTAAAATGTAATCTTTTAAAAGAAAATAATGTAAAGATAGCTAGGATTTCTAGAAGAAGTACTATTTAAGACGTAAGCAATGACGATAGAAAGCATTATTAAGCATTATTGAAGACAGTGGCGACAAAAGAAAAGGAAGATAGCTGGACACCGCATTATTAAAGAAAGTAATTATTGAAGACAATTATGCTACTTTATTAAAGATTATTGAAGACCATTATTGAAGACTTTTGACTGGCATTTGCCGGTTACCAAAGAGATTCCTTTGAAGACCTTATAAAAGAAAGAGAAGACACATAGAACGAGCATCCTCCATTTTATGAAGAAAAAACCCTCACTACAACTATCCACAACCAGATGTTCCAAGACTTTATATTTTCAAATAATTGTATCACCATTACCATTAGATCAGACGTTAAATCAGATTTCTATTCAAGATTGTAATACTTCAGATTCCAATTATATTAAAGATTTTAAAGGTATAAATTTATAACAGATTTCTTCTACATAAATTTTCATTTATAATTTATTGTTATTATAAACTTATAGAATTTAGTTGATCTTTGGTCCTGTTCAAAGATATCTTTTAATTATGAATTGTAAAGTAGTAGCCAACATAATTCGTCCTAAAAATTTCCATGCTAAATTTAGAACTTTATTTTAATATATTTTTCTTATAATGTGGTTTTTTATTCTTATATTCATTTATTTCATTTAACCAAATATTTTATATTTTTTCTTTATTTTCTATAAAATGTTATATCTTATTTTTATAGGATATATAAACTCAAAAGTTACTGTCTTTTCCAAAAATATTGTAGAAAGACTTTATTATTGACTGCAATTGGATACATAAAGTTGTTATAAAAGGTGATCCTAAAATAATTTGAGAACTTAAAATTTTTTACTAAAATAAGAAATTTGTGTTGAAGGCAATAATTTCCTTTGCCATATGAACAGTTATTAATTGTAATTTATATTTAGTCTGGATCCATTAAATCCAGCAACTCTTTGCGATGACTTTTCATAGTATCTTGTTGGAATAAGTCCTTCTTGAATACAATTTAAATCTGCTCCAGAATCTAATAAAGCTATTAATGATAGTTTTAAATTCCTCCATTTATGGTTATATTAACTTTTGTATGCCATTTTTGAGAACTTATACTTTGAATATTGTTGATTAATTCTTGGTTTGGTTGTTGAAGTACTTTCTTGTTTGAAACCTCTTTTAATGTTTTTTCTCTAACATCTTTATTTTTTTGTTTCATAATTGTATCTCATTTTACATTGTTTAACTCTTCTTGTAATTCACTGATCGTTATGGATTTTTCTTTATTATTAAATCTTTTACATATTTCATTAAAATTGTAAGTTTGTTTATTCTTTTCAATTGTTTTATTTTCCTTTAATTTTTCTTCTAATTTATCTATATAAATTTGTCTTAATTTTGGATCTTTAATTTGACCTAATAATTCTATTATTGATTCTATTTTATTATCCTCATCTACAGTATTTATTCTTTATAATCGCCTGTACAATTTCCTATACAATCACAAATTTCCGATTCATTTTCACTACTTGATTCGTCTTTTGATATATTTAAATCTTCTTCTTCATAATCTGATATATCACTTTCTTCATTTATCATTATTTTCATTATTTGACTTTTAAGTTTATCAGAAATATGGAGTTCATTTATTTTTTTCTTGGTATAACAAATTTCTTGAGTTATACCTTGTCTCCCGCATTTATAACAAGTTAAAGTGTCTTAATAATTAATTATTTAAACTAACTATTTTAAAGTTTTTATTACTTAAATTTCTTTTTTTATAATTTCCTTTTCTTTTATGATATATTTTATTATTATCATAAGTTCTTTCCTATATTTCCCATATGATCTTTTATTTCTTCTGTATTATAATTTCTTTACTATCTTTTTGATTTAGTAATTTAGGAAAATCTTAATGAGTTCAAAACATATTGTTCACATACAGAAATTCCTAATTCTTTTTTACTATTTATTCCTTCTTTCTTAATTTGATATTTTAGTTTTAATTCAGAACATATATTTAATCCTTCTTGATTAATATAACTAATAATTTCTCCATAAGTTAAATCTTTATATGAAATTTGTCCTTTATAATGATCTGATAATTTACTTCGTATTCTTTCAGCAAATATCTTAGGTAATCCTGCAATAAATCTTTCTTTCCAATAAGCTTCTCTACAATCTAGTCTAGTTGTTACTTTAGTTATAAAAACATCTTTATACCATCTAAAATCTGATAATTTTCTACATGTTAAATTCAATAATATAGCAGAGTTTCTTTCTTTAAAAACAGATGGGTCACCAACAAAATTCTTTAAAATAGCAAAAATTAAAGTGTTAACCATATCATCTTCTTGGGTTTGTACTTGTGTTCCATTTTCATTTTTTACTATAGTTTTCTTAGCTTTAAATACTATAGCTTTTTCATTTTCTGTTATATAGTTATCCCACCAACTTTTAAACATCCTGTAAAACCTGCTATAAGAATTTCTATAATTTGTGTTTCAGTATTTTTATGAGTTTTATAAGCATTAGATGCCATGGTCATTTCTTGTAGTATATTCATTATTTGATGTTCTAGTTTGACCATCTAAATTCCATTCATATATTGATAATCCGTCAAATAAGCCTTGCCTAAACATGACTTTCTTCAATTGCATATCCTGCGGTGTATGGTCCTAATATAATAATTTCTTGCTTCTGGTCTTGGAGTATAAGATTCTAAATTTTTTTATTAATCATTACGAATTTGATTTTTATCAAATCGAAGTTATTTATTTATATGGAATTTTATTGTACTATTCAAATAGAACTTATAGAACTAGTTATTATATATCAAAGTTGTTATGATGAATGCTAAACAATGATAAAGGTTTTATATTACCTGAATATATACTGCGTTGGTAATGTCCTGTGATCATGAATCCGTTGGATTAGCCGCAAAGAGCGAAGACGGCCGGAACCAAGAAGATATGGGATTTCCCGTGGAAATATTTATTCAGGTAAACAAAAAACTCTATTCAGTTGATTTTACGTTAATATTATCAAATTAATCCATTATGAAAAGGATAGCAAAATTATTACTTAACCGAAAGAATGGTTCCTCTTCTGATATTGAAGAAGAACAAGATCATACTAATTCTGTTGAAATTATGATTTCAAATATAGAAAATAATTTACAAAATTGGAGTATTCCTAAACAAGATATTAAAACTTTATATACTCGGATCTTTCGAATTTTTTCAAAATTATTCAATTAATACTACTGAAAAAACTTTACCTTTATTACAAGATCATCAAAGTATAAAACTATTTTCTGCAAAAGCTATTAAAGAACATAGAAAGTCAAACAAATTCTTACATATTGGATTAGTTCAGATAGCAATAAAGCCTTTAACTAGATTAGGAATTAATGCCCCTATTTGCATGATATTAAGAGATGCTAGATTACTTAAGTTTGATCAATCATTATTAGCTTTAGCTGAATCAAATATATGCAATGGTCCCATATATTTTAATTGTTATCCCAATTTTACCATAGCATTAAATGATCCAAATATTCTAGATGTATTAACATTAGATATAAAAACTAAGAATATAGAAATAAAAGAAGGATCAGACCCTTTAGTGGTTATATATAGAGTATACTATAAGACTATGACTACTACGGTAGATCCAAGATCTAAGATAGATATTACTAAAGATGAAACTGTTATTTTTGAAGCTAATTTAGAAAATTCTTCAATATGTACCCCGAAAAGATTAAAATGGGATGAAATAACTAGAAATCAAACTTGGAATTTAGAAGAGTTAGTTAAGATAAAACCTTTAAAATTAAATAAAGATATAGCTAATATAGTAGAAATTTCAGATGGAAATATAGAAATATCTTTTGGTAATAAGATAGGAGAATCATCTAGACATTCTACATCTACATATGTTCCTTCAAATTTTATAAATGAAGAAGAAAAATTATATTTAAAAAGAGCTCAATCTATGAGAATGAAAGGTGTTGATTTCAATAGCCTATATTCCTAAACCTTTATAATGGAAGAAGATATTAAAGTGATTCTACAAATAAATATACTCCCTAACAGAAGTAGAAAATAATGAACAATTAAAATGATTATTATTCTGAAAATTTAAAAGAGAAATAGAGTGGTAATACAACTACTATCATAAGAAAAAAAAGAGAGAATAGATAGAATAAACATGAGATTTATAAACAAGAGATTAAGCTATAGATTATAAAGAACTAACAAAAAGAATGATATATTACGAAAAACATACACTTAATTTAACAACGAAGATTAAATAATATTAAAAGACAAATACATTAAAGATAATGTCTAAACCAGATATGAAATACTTAAAAAATGAAATATATAATGATTATAATAAAGATATTTTAGACTGGTATCTTTCAAATTTTATTGAAGATGAAAAAACAATTCATAAAATTGAATGGACTATGTTTGTATTTGAACACAAAGAAAATATACCATTTTTCGCCTGGTTTCAAGTATACTGTATTGAAAACAAAATGGATTTTCCTACTGATAATCAAATACAAGAAACAACAAATATAAACAAAACATACATAGATTTAGAAACTAAAGAAAAAATAATAAGTATACACCCCCCTGAAACAATATTTAATACAAAAGAATTATGGAATAAATTTTTATCAAAGATAACCGAAGAACAAAAGAAATGTTTTGTCTACAATTATATATCAGAATAATTACACAAATGAAAAATTAAATACTATAGGACAACAATTAAATCGAATAGAAAATTGTAATTCAGAAGCAAGTACTTCTCAAAATAATCAAACAAGTATTTCACAAAATGATCAAGCAAGTACTTCTCAAAATAATCAAATAGAAATTGAAGATAATCCTATGTTTATACCATATAATATAAATAAACCCATAAATTTAGGAAGACAAGATCGTCATATATTACAAGAAATTGAAGATAAACTATCAAATATTAATGAAGAAATTAGTTCAGAAGATGATATTTCAGATATTGAACAACAGTTTAGAGAAGATGATTTAGATATAGAAAAACAAGAAAATGAAATAAATAGATTAAAATTTAAAAATACTTATACTCCGAGACCAGAAGCAAGAAATTATTATAATAGACCAACACCACCAGATATGCAATATGAAGAAAGTCCTGTTAGGCAAAGAGCTTTATTTGACGGATTATCAATATATGAATGGAATTTAGATGGTCAAACAGAACATCAAATAATGAATATACTACAAGAAATGACCATGGCATCTAATGCTTACAAAACTCATAAAAATACCGAAACACAAATTATAGAAATTCTTATAGCAGGTTTTACAGGATGTTTAAAAGGTTGGTGGGATAACTATATAACAGAAATGAAAAAGCTATAGTATTATAAACTAAGAAAACTGAGTAAAAAAATGAAAATGAACATAAGTACATAACTCAAGAAGATGATTAAGGTTTAACACTTTGATTTTAGCTATATTAAAAATTTTGTTGGTGGACCCAATCTGTTTTTTAGATGGTATAAAGATGTTTTTATAACTAAAGTAACAACTAGACTAGATTGTAGAGAAGCTTATTGGAAAGAAAGATTTATTGCAGGATTACCTAAGATATTTGCTGAAAGAATACGAAGTAAATTATCAAATCATTATAAAGGACAAATTCCATATAAAGATTTAACTTATGGAGAAATTATTAGTTATATTAAATCAAGAAGGATTAAATATATGTTCTGAATTAAAATTAAAATATCAAATTAAGAAAGAAGGTATAAATAGTAAAAAAGAATTAGGAAATTTCTGTGAACAATATGGTTTTGAACCATTAAGATTTCCTAATACTAATTCAAAAAGAATAGTAAAAGAAAATAAATACAGAAGAAATAAAAGATCATATGGAAATATAGAACCTATGATAATAATAAAATATATCATAAAAGAAAAGGAAAATTATAAAAAGAATTTAAATAATAAAAACTTTAAAAATAGTTATAGAAATAATAATTATAAAGATACTATAACTTGTTATAAATGCGGGAGACAAGGTCATACCTCAAGAAATTGTTATACAAAGAAAAAAATAAATGAACTCCATATTTCTGATAAACTTAAAAGTCAAATAATGAAAATAATGATAAATGAAGAAAGTGATATATCAGACTATGAAGAAGAAGATTTAAATATATCAAAAACGAATCAAGTAGTGAAAATGAATCGGAAATTTGTGATTGTATAGGAAATTGTACATGCGATTATAAAGAAATAAATACTATATATGAAGATAATGAAATAGAATCAATAATAGAATTATTAGTCAAATTAAAGATCCAAAATTAAGACAAATATATATAGATAAAATTAGAGAAAAATTAAAGACAAAAAACAATTGAAAAGATAAACAAACTTACAATTTAATGAAAATATGGTAAAAGATTTTAATAATAAAGAAAAATCCATACGATCAGTGAATTTACAAGAAGAATTAAACAATGTAAAAACTGAAGTAACAGATAATGAAAACAAAAAAATAAAAGATATAGAAGAAAAAACATTAAAAGAGGTTTCAAACAAAGAAAGTACTTCAACAACAAACCAAGAAATTAACTTACAATATTCAAAGTATAAGTATTCCAAAAAGTGGCATACCACGAAAATAAAACCATAAAAGGAAGAAATTAAACTATCACTAATAGCTTTATTAGATTCTGGAGCAGATTTAAATTGTATTCAAGAAGGACTTATTCCAACAAGATACTATGAAAAATCATCACAAAGAGTTGCTGGATTTAATGGATCCAGACTAAATATAAATTACAAATTAACTAATGTTCATATTTGCGAAGAAAATTATTGCTTCAAAACACATCTTATTTAGAAAAATTTAAGTTCTCAATAATTTTGGAGCAACCTTTATAACAACATATAATCAATTGCAGTACAATAATTAGGTCTTCTACAAAATTTTTGGAAAAGAAGTAACCTTTATGGTTTATAAATCCTATAAAAATAAGAGATATAAATATTATAGAAAATAAAAAGAAACATATAAAATATTTGGTTAATGAAATAAATGATATAAGAATAAAAAACCAATTATAAGAAAATTATATTAAAAATAAAGTCATAAATTTAGAAGAAAAATTTAAGGAGAATATATGTGCTACTACACCAAATGCATTCTGGAAAAGAAAACAACATATAATTGAATTACCTTATATTAAAAATTATAATGAAAAAGACATTCCTACAAAATCAAAATCTATACATATATCCCAAGAACTAGAAACTCATTGTAAAAAAGAAATACAAGAATTATTAGAAAAGAAATTAATAAGATCTTCAAAGTCCATGGATAGTTCAGCTTTTATGTTATGAATCAAGCTGAAATAGAAAGAGGAGCACCAAGGTTAGTAATAAATTATAAACCACTAAACAAAGTATTAGAATGGATAAGATATCCTATACCTAATAAAAGAGATTTATTAAAGAAACTTTAATATGATTCAAGAATATTTTCAAAATTTAACATGAAATCAGGATTTTGGCAGATAAAATAAAAAGAAAAAGACAAATATAAAAATGGGTTTTAACGTACCTTTTGGGTCATTATAGAATGAATGTAATGCCATGTTTGTCTATCAGAAATGCCCCTTCTGAATTTCAAAACATTATTAATGATATAATGATATTCCTATAAGCAGTTTTGCAACAGTTTATTGTAATGATAATATTAATATTTTCTAAAAACATAGACAACATTTAAAAGCATTAAACATATTCTATAATTATATTCAAAATGGTTAGCCGTTTCCTCCAACAAAATAAGTCTTTTCAAAACAGAAAATAAAGATTCTGTATACATGATATAATCTTGGAACAAATAAAACATATATGAAAGAAGATTTATAATTTACAAGTAAATTCCCTGATGAAATAAAAGACAAAAAATCAAGTTACAAAGATTTTTAGGATGCTTAAATTATATACATGATTTCTTCAAAGATTTAGGAAGTCTTTGGAAACCATTATATGATAGATTAAAAAAGAACCCTAAACCATGGACGGAAAATCACACTAAAATAGTTAAAGAAATAAAAAGTAAAATTAAAGAATTACCATGTTTAAACATACCTAACCCTGAGGCATACCTTATAGTTGAAACAGATGCTAGTGATATAGGATATGGAGGAATACTTAAGCAAAGATTAAAAGATAGTAAAACAGAATCATTAGTTAGATTTTTATATCAGGATCTGGAAGAAACTCAAAAGATTATTCTAAGCTGTTAAGAAAGAATTATAAAACGCATGCATAAGGTATCGTTATTAAATATAAAGTAAATATGAAAGATGATCTTTAATATGAAACCTTTTAAATTAAGAAAAGATTGTCTTTCTACACAATACAATAATTGAAAAAGAAATGTCAAAATTAAATTTCCAAACGATAATTATTGCCGTGATTTGCAAGAGCCTTAATAAAGTAATTTTGATTTCGAAATTGAACATATTAAAGGAGAAAACAATCCCCCACCCCGGGGGGCGATACCAGATTTCTTATCAAGAGAATTTTTACAGGGATGAGTTCTGATAAAAAGACGGTTGTTTTACCAAAACCAAGAGTACCTACTCCTTTTATTTTACCAAGATTACCATCTCCTACATCACCAAGATTACCATCTCCCTCATCACCTACAAATTATTCACAAAACAGATTTATTCCCCTTACTCCATATCCACCTACACCTAATACCAGTCCAATAACAAGACCAACTTATTCTGTATTAGCCAAAAATTGCCAAGGATTGGCCACCTTCTTCTCCAATCCATATAAACAGATCATCTACAACTGCCTCTTCATCCACAAATAAAACAGAATTTCATATTAACCCAAATACTCAAGTTATAAAGATTCTTGAGCCCATTGAAGAACAGAAGTTAAATCAAGGGTTTACTGTTTTACTAAATTATTTATTTCCAAAAGAAACAAATTTTTACAAAAACGATTTTCAAACTAGACTATATTATGAAGCCATATTATTAGATAGTCATTCTTTCAAATTCGCCATAACTATAGCAAAAATGAACCAGAAAAAATAGAATTTAGTAAAGTTAAAATAATTAAAGTTATTACTTTAGAAGAATGGGGAAATCGACCCTGTACACACAAGACTTTATCATGTTATCCAGACTATCCAGCCTATAATTATTATGACTATATGGAGGCTTGGGATAAAGCATTTTTGTTAAAAGCCCACTTTCATACTTGGTTTTTCTTTTTTTTTTTTTTTTATTTTCCCACTTTGCTGAAGAATTTTCATTAAATTATCCAAAATGGTTTGTAAAGTGGTTTAAATGTATGGGTCAGATCCCAGAAAGTTTTCCGCACAAAGTTTTAGAATGATCTAAACAATATAAAAACGATTTGTTTTTACAAGAAGGTTAACCTTCCATTCGAGTAACACTCACCAGTCCAGCTATATTTAAGTTACATGGATTTTATCTTAATAACACATAAAAAAAGGCAGAAGCAGAAGGCCACATCACCACCGTTAATGATAGACAATGTCAATGTTAAAATGGTGAAACAGATTAATATATCTTCAAGCAGATAAAGAAGCAGTTACCAAATACTACAAAAGTCTTATTCAAGAAACCCCTAAAGAAACCCCAAGTACATCCTCAAAGACAAAGTCAGTATCAAAGTTATCAAAATCAAATAGTGAGCTTGCTAAAAAGATTTTAGATTGTGACGATGATGAAGAATTTGCAAGAATGATGAATTATATCAGACGATCTCCAACTCCTAGTGAAGATTTGTTCCAGGATTCTCAAGATCCCTACGATAGTATAGATTTATTATAAAATGTAATCTTTTTAAAAGAAATAAGAAAATAATGTAAAGATAGCTAGGATTTCTAGAAGAAGTACTATTCAAGACGTAAGCAATGACGATAGAAGAAAGCATTATTGAAGATAGTGGCAAACAAAAGAAGATATTATTGAAGACAGCTGTGTGCAACATTATTAAAGAAGATTGATTATTTTTACAAAAATAATTGAAGACAAGCTTGTTTGCAACTTAACTGGCATTTCCGTTAACCAAAGAAAAGAGATACCTTGGAAGACTGTTATAAAAAAGAGAGAGAAAACACATAGAGAAGGCAGACCGCCATTTTATGAAGAGAAACACA
>BQNB010006930.1:0-32500 GCA_026074375.1 Tanacetum coccineum | reverse complement strand
CTAGCTAAAATATGGGCTTCATGAATATAGTCTAATTTTTGAAAAACATTTTGTGTAAAAATTGTTTCTTTTGAAATAAATAATCTAGTAAAAACTATAAACCCGTGATTTTAACTTCTGTCTTATTCATGGGCTCAAGATCTTTATAATTGAGTATTTGGTTAATATGAAATTCTATTTTATTTGTGGATGAAGAGGCAGTTGTAGATGATCTGTTATAAGGATTGGGAGAAGGTGGCAATCCTTGCAATTTGGCTAATACAGAATAAGTTGGTCTTGTTATTGGACTGGTATTAGGTGTAGGTGGATATGGAGTAAGGGAATAAATCTGTTTTGTGAATAATTTGTATGAGATGGGGGAGATGGTAATCTTGGTGATGTAGGAGATAGGTAATAAACATGGTAATTAAAAGAGAGGTATTCCTAGGTGTTTTGGTAGAAACAAAACGTCTTTTATCAAACTCACCCCTGTAAAATTCTCTTGATAAGAAATCTGGTATATGATTGTTTTCTCCTTTAATATGTTCAATTTTAAAATCAAAATTACTTAATAAAGCTTGCCATCTGGCAAAAATCTGTTTGAAATTAAATTTTTGACATTCTTTTTTATCAATTATTGATTTTGCAGAAAGACAATCTATTCTTAATAAAAAAGGTTTCATATAAAGATCATCTTCAAATTTCTTTATATTTAAAACGATACTTAAAATTTCTTTTACTAGTAGAATACATCTTTTGAGTTATCTTCCAAGAATCCTGAATAAAATCAACTAATGATTCTGTATTACTATCTTTTTATCTTTGCTTAATGTATTCCTCCATAACCTATATCACTAGCATCTGTTTCAACTATAAGGTATGCCTCAGGGTTAGGTATGTTTAAACATGGTAATTCTTTAATTTTACTTTTTATTTCTTTAACTATTTTAGTGTGATTTTCCGTCCATGGTTTAGGGTTCTTTTTTAATCTATCATATAATGGTTTGCAAAGACTTCCTAAATCTTTGAAAAAAAATCATGTATATAATTTAAACATCCAAGACTCTTTGTAACGCTTTTTGTCCTTTATTTCATCAGGAATTTACTTTTAAATTCAAAACTTCTTCTTATAGGTTTATTGTTCCCACACATTAAATCATGTCCAAGAAGAATCCTATTCCTGTTTTGAAAACTTATTTAGTGTGTGAAGAGGCTAAACCATTTCTGAATATAATTTCATAGAATATGTTTAAATGTTTAAAATGTTGATCTATGTTTTTAGAAAATATTAATATATCATCAATATAAACTATTGCAAAACTGCTTATAGGATTTATTATATCATTCATAATATTTTGAAATTCAGAGGGGCATTCTTTAGACAAAATGGCATTACATTCCATTCATAATGACCATAAAGGTACGTTAAAAACCTGTTTTATATTTATCTTTTTCTTTTATTTGAATCTGCCAAAATCCTGATTTCATGTCAAATTTTGAAAATATTCTTGAATCATATAATTTCTTTAATAAATCTCTTTTGTTAGGTATAGGATATCTTATCCATTCTAATACTTTGTTTAATGGTTTATAATTTATTACTAATCTTGGTGCTCCTCTTTCTATTTCAGCTTGATTCATAACATAAAAAGCTGAACAAGACCATGGAGACTTTGAAGATCTTATTAGTTTCTTTTTCTAATAATTCTTGTCTTTTTCTTTTTACAATGAGCTTCTAATTCTTGAGACAATATTATAGATTTTTAATTTTGTAGGAATGTCTTTTCATTATAATTTTTAATATAAGGTAATTCAATGATATGTTGTTTTCTTTTCCAAAGGGCATTTGGTGTAGTAGCACATATATCTCCCTTAAATTTTTCTTTTAAATTTATGACTTTATTTTTAATATGATTTTCTTGTAATTGGTTTTTTATTCTTATATCATTTATTTCATTAACCAGTATATTTCTATATGTTTTCTTTATATTTTCTATAATATTTAATATCTCATTATTTTTATAGGATTTATAAACTCAAAAGTTACTTCTTTTCCAAAAATATTTGTAGAAAGACCTTTATCATTGACTGCAATAGGATATAAAGTTGTTATAAAAGGTGATCCCAAAATAATTTGAGAACTTAAATTTTTTACTAGTATAAGGTGTGTTTTGAAACAATAATTTTCTTTGCAAATATGAACATTAGTTAATTTATAATTTATATTTAGTCTTTGATGCCATTAAATCCACACTCTTGTGATAGAATTTCATAGAATCTGTTGGAATAGAATCCTCTGAAAGTACAATATTAAATCTGCTCCAGAATCTAATAAGGCTATTAGTGATAGTTTAAATTCTCCATTTATGGTTATATTAACTTTTGTATGCCATTTTTGAGAACTTATACTTTGAATATTGTTAATCATAATTCTGGTTTTGCTGTTGACGTCCTTCTTTGTTTGAAACCTTCTTTTAAGTTTTTCTTCTAATATTTATTATTTGTTTCATTATTGTACTATCAGTTTTTACATTGTTTAACTCTTCTTGTAATTCACTGATCGTTATGGATTTTTCTTTATTATTAAATCTTTTCATATTTCATTGAAATTGTAAGTTTGTTTATTCTTTTCAATGGTTTTATTTTTCTTTAATTTTTCTTCTAATTTTTCTATATAGATTAGTCTTAATTTTGGATCTTTAATTTGACCTAATAATTCTATTATTGATTCTATATCATTGTCATCATTTATAGTATTTATTTCTTTGTAATCACAATTACAATTTCCAATGCAATCACAAATCTCTGATTTATTATCATTATCACTACTTGATTCATCTTCTGATTTTAAATCCTCTTCTTCATAGTCTGATATATCACTTTCTTCATTTATCATTATCTTCATTATTTGACTTTTAAGTTTATCAGAAATATGAAGTTCATTAATCTTTTTCTTTGTATAACAATTTTTTGAGGTATGGCCTTGCCTACCACATTTATAACATATTATAGTATCTTTATAGTTATTATCTCTATAATTGTTTTTAAAAAATTTATTATTTAAATTTCTTTTATAGTTTCCTTTTCTTTTGTGATATATTTTATTATCTTCATACGTTCTATATCTTTTATTAGGCTTTTTATATCTTCTATATTTGTTTTCTTTTACTAATCTTTTTGAATTGGTATTAGGTAATCTTAATGGTTCAAAACCATATTGTTCACAGAAATTTCCTAATTCTTTTTTACTATTTATACCTTCTTTCTTAATTTGATATTTTAATTTTAATTCGGAACATATATTTAATCCTTCTTGATTTATATAACTAATAATATCTCCATAGGTTAATTCTCTATATGGAATTTGTCCCTTATAATGATTTGATAGTTTACTTCTTATTCTTTCAGCAAATATTTTAGGTAATCCTGCTATAAATCTTTCTTTCCAATAAGCTTCTCTACAGTCAGGTCTAGTTGTTACTTTAGTTATAAAAACATCTCTGTACCATCTAAAATCTGATAATTTTCTGCATGTTAAATTTAATAATATAGCAGAGTTTTTCTCTTTAAAAACAGATGGGTCTCCAACAAAGTTTTTTAAAATAACAAAGATTAAAGTGTTAACCATATCATCTTCTTGAGTTTGTACTTGAACTCCATTTTCATTTTTTACTATAGTTTTCTTAGCCTTAAATATTATATCCTTTTCAGCCTCTGTTATATAATGATCCCACCAACCTTTTAAACATCCTGAGAACCCTGATATAAGAATTTCTATAATTTGTGTTTCATTATTCTTATGTGTTTTATATGCATTGGATGCCATAGTCATTTCTTGTAATACATTCATTATTTGATGTTCTGTTTGTCCATCTAAATTCCATTCATATATTGATAATCCATCATATAAGGCTCGTTGCCTTTCTTCGTTTTGCATGTCTGGTAATGTTGGTCTATTAGAATAATTTTTTGCTTATGTTTTATAATTATTTTGAAACTTCATTTTATTTACTTGTATATCTAAGCTGTCTTCTTTAAATTGATCTTCTATTTCTGAAATATCATCTTCTGAAGTAATTTCTGAACTTATTTCTTCATTAATATTTGATATTTGTAATTTAGATAATTTATCTTCAATTTCTTGTAATAATATGAGATGATCTTGTCTCCCTAAATTTATGGGTTTATTTATATTGTATGGTATAAACATAAGATTATCTTCAATTTCTACTTGATTGTTTTGAGAAGTACTTGCTTGACTATTTTGATTATTTTGAGAAGTGCTTGCTTCTGAATTACAATTTTCTATTCTATTTAATTGTTGTCCTATAGTATTTAATTTTTCATTGGTATAATTATTCTGGTATATAATCGTAGATAAACATTTCTTTTGTTCTTTGTTATCTTTTGATAAATTATTCCAATAAATTCTTTATTTATTAAAATATTAGTTTCAACACACGTCCCCAATGTCCTTAGCCACGGAGAACTTCCGGATCCGCTTCAGCAATGTAATCACATCTGCCTCTAATTCCCCCAAATTAAAATGTAATTTGATTCAATTCAATTTGCCATGTAATTTAAATTCCTTTGTAATTGGAGTGAATACATTATAATTACGTTACCTACCAATGTAATTTAAATTACAATATAGTCATTGTAATGAACCAAACAAGATTATATTAGAATTCAGATTACAGTTATGCAAAATTTCATTATTACAGCGAACGAAACGGCCCCTTAGATCAAAACGTGAAAGAAGAAAAGGGTAAAAAAAAAAACCCTAGAAATCATTTTTCTATATAAAATACCCCTTTATAAGTTATAACCTTAAAAACTCACTGAGTAAATAAAACTCACAGAACCAGGTTTGGATGCGTTAATTCCTCTCCAAGGTAGTTCCTTTGTTTTTGTTCTTGATAACGAATTATAATATATCTTTGTACGTTAATAATTCACATGTTATAGTTTAGCTCTTAAGTTTTTAGTTAACAAATAACTTTGTGTTACATGTTTGTTAAATACTCTGTTTTTTAATGCCCTGATAGGTTCTCACTTTTTATAAGAATTAGTTGCGTACATACCTTGTTTTTTAGGATCTTAATCGCGTAAAGGTATGTATACTAACATGTAGCAAAAACTGGTATGTACTGCTAATTTGGCCTTTTAGCTAGTAATCGGCCTAGGTGCTGATGCAGATTGAAGTGTGTTATATAAGCCCAAACCCTCACAAAAAAGCCACACTTTTCTTGCTTATCAAAACACCTACATATAAGCTCATAAGCCCACTCATATAAGCTTAGCCAAACACTTAGTTTGGGCTATATGAGTCATATAAGCTAATAAGTTCATAAGCCCACTATATAAGCTAAAACAAACACCCCCTTTTATTTCCTTATTATAGTCCTAGTATTAGTTTCTGGGTGGTGCGTTGTTTAGGTTTTTGGTGTGTTATGTTTTAATTGAATTAATTTAAGATTTACTTCTTCAAAATTTTCTTTCTATATGAATTATATACTTTCACTTTTGCTGTTTCGGAACGGAAAAAGCACGTAAGCTGTGACTATGCTTTGATCACTAGACGTGAACATTCTACAAGTAAAACTAAGAATATTACATTGCAGTTTTCTATGTAGAATAAATGAACTAAACTGCAACATTGATATTATTAAAACTTGGGAAAGTTAGATACATAGGAGGAGAGGAAAACAAAGTATGTTGTCTACGATGACAAAATTGTCACAGTTTGGTCTAAGTTAACTCATCACTGAAACGGGTATTTTTTGTCGGTCTGTTTTGATGCAGAAATATGGCAGGTGGTGACAGACCCGTGCTGACCTTAGGTGGAAAGGGCTCATCACTTTCTGAAGCTTCTGTTTTCAAATTCGCTAATGCTAGTCCTCCTCAGATACTTAAAATCGACCCATCTGCTCTCGCTAGGCTATCTTCGTCTCCTTCTGGTCATAAACTGAAATCACCGTCTCCATTCAAGCTTCAGTTATCAGTGCCGGATTATCTAACCCCTGATGAAGCGAGAGCTTCTATTCTTGTCCTTCTTAACACGCTATTAATGCTTGGTGGATCAGCTTCTCCTGCTGCTGCTTCTCAGCTATCTGATATTTTGAATAACGATGCTCAAACGTTCACCCTTGACCTTGAGTTTGATCGGCAAGATGACGTTGATCTTGTAAAAGATTGCTGGCCTGATATTATTAGTGTTGCCATATGTGCCCTTTTGGACTATTCTGCATCCTCGTTGTCCAAAGTTGCTGATGCTGTTGCAGCTTTGTCCTGTGAGGCCTTAAAAACCGACACTACCACTGCTTTTAACTTCTTCACGGATTCTGGTGACGGTTTTTCCGACAAAGATAGTGCTTCAGTCGCTAGTGATTTTAAGGTATTACTTAATGGATCGAAGATGCGTGGTAATACACGGTGTGATCTAGTTTTCGAAATTCCTAGTACCCATGGTCGTTTGAGGTCTTCATGCAAATCAATTCACTCGTCAACACGGGTCAAATTGAATTCTATCCCGTCAGTGCATGGAGGTGCCGGCAAGGACCTAACTGGATGCTTTTCGTCTCTGGTTTATGCCCTTCGGGATCTTGGTGAGGGTAGTTGGCAGCGAGCAAAACTTTCTCGAGATAATTTGGTAAAAGACAAGTTATATCCTAATTTGGCTGAAAGTTTTGATGCCGGTTGCCCAAATATTGACAAGTTAGAAGACTTGATCAGGTCATTTGTCGTATACAGAAAGGAAAAAAACTACATAAAATCTTTGCACGAAGTTTATATTTTATCGGAGGCTGTGAGAAAGATCCTTTCATGGGAAGCAACTATATCTTTCATCTCACTTGAAGGAAGTGAGTTGATTAAAGTCGAAGAGGTTGTTGCTGGTGCAAAACCAGACAAAAAGAAAGACAAGAAAAAGAAGGCTCTGGGAAAAGGCACAACTATTTTGATGGAGTTTATAAAAAAAAATTTAGAGTCTGTGACAAGCAATATCGATGCGTCATCCCTCCCCAAGAAATTGTCAAACGGTTTCCTTTCCTTCTTGGACTTGAAAGACGCTAGCTTTGACCAGTTACTACAAAAAGTCAAAGAAGTCGTTGACAGCAATGAAAGCAGAAGGCTTCCTAAGATTCCTAAGGTAACAACACACCTTACATGCTTATTATGTTTGTTTATAATAGATATTAATATATCGATTTGTGACACTACAGGGAACTCGTGATCTTGCAAAAGAACAGATGCTTGTAAGAGAGAGAGCATTCTCAAGTTGTGTTAATGTCTTCAAGAAGCACGGTGGTATGGCACTTGATACTCCTGTATTTGAACTGACAGAAACTCTTAAAGGAAAATACGGGGAAGACTCAAAGTTGATTTTTGATTTAGCTGATCAGGTGAGATATCGTAGTTGATGCATCAACTTATATAGCTGTTTTTGTTTCAGTTTGTTTTATCTAAGATATAATAATATTGTTTGTCTTATCTAATTTTTAGGGTGGAGAGCTTTGTTCCTTGCGATATGACCTTACGGTTCCATTTGCTAGATATGTTGCTATGAATGGTATCACGTCATTTAAGCGTTACCAAATTGGAAAAGTCTATAGAAGGGACAAGCCGTCTAAAGGAAGATACCGTGAGTTTTATCAGTGTGATTTTGATATTGCTGGTGATGAATCGATCGGAGCAGATTTTGAGGTGGTTAAAATATTGACTGAATTACTAGATGAGCTAAACATCGGTGAATATGAGGTAAAATTCCTGTTGATTTTAACCATTACATCTTCATTGTCCAATTTGACGCATAAGATCTGTGTGAAACGGGGTTGATGTTTATATATTGACGTCTTTTATAATTTATATTGTTTTTGCAGATAAAGTTGAACCATCGAAAATTACTGGATGGTATGTTAGACATATGTGGTGTGCCATCAGACAAATTTCGTACCGTTTGTTCAAGTATTGACAAACTAGACAAACAGACATTTGATGAAATTGAAAAAGAACTGGTAGGTTGTACGTACTGTTATAAGTTAATACTATATGAAGCTTAGTTAAACGTCATCAAATTATTATTTAACAATCCATCATTTTTGTTATTAGATTGATGAAAAGGGTCTAAATACCAAAACTGTTGAGAAGATTGGTTCATATGTGAAGTTAAGAGGTCACCCATTGGAATTAATATCGGAACTAAAAAAAGAAGGAAGCGAGTTTCTTACAAATGATTCATCAAAGCAAGCATTAGACGATTTGGACAAGTTATTCCAACTTTTGGATACCGCAAGATGTGTCCACAAAGTGGTTCTGGATTTAAGTTTGGCCAGAGGACTTGACTATTATACTGGTTTGATATACGAAGCCGTTTCCAAGGGGGATACACAGGTCTGTTATTTTTATGATTCTATGCTTTTTCGCATTTATCAGTCCTATCTTTAATTTTAATATGTATATGTTCTCAGGTCGGATCTATTGCTGCTGGTGGACGTTATGACGATCTTATTGCCAAGTTTGGTACAAAACGTGTTGCTGCTATTGGTGTCAGTTTAGGAATTGAGCGTATATTCACTATTTTGGAACAAAAACAAAAAGATGATAAACAGGTAAAAACCAACGCATCATTTTCTTTGGGTCTCTTTTTCGTTTATGTCATTAGAGCACTAGGTACCCATGGTGCCATCAAGTTGGTGTTATGGAAAAAGTGCTGCCACATCAGCAGTTTTTCCCATAACACCAGAATACCTCATAACACCAAAAACACCCCTCCCTCCATAAGGTACCCTAAGCCACATTTCTGGTGCCGTCAAGTACCCCTCCCTCCATAACGCGAGAAAAATATCTGAAAACGTGAGTGGCGGTGTGGGTCTCGTGCCATCACATGGCGTTTTCCGGGAGCATTTGGTGTGGTGGTGACGGCTCAGCACTCGAAAACACGAGGTGCGGTGTGGGGCTCGTGCCATCAAGTGGCGTTTTCGGGGATGGCTCAAGCCATGGCTTAGGGTACCTTATGCTCTTAGTAATGAACATAACAAACAAATTTTTTTAATGTTTTGATAGCTTCTTCGAGCCAGTGAGACTCAAGTGTTAGTCAGCATATGGGGTGACGACTATAATTTAGCAGTTAAGCTTGTGACTATGTGCTGGGATGCGAACCTGAAAGCAGAGTTTTTGGTCAACAAAAGGCGGAGCAAGCACTTCGACCATGCAAAAAAGCTTGGGATTCCTTGGATTGTGTTGGTAGGTGAGCAAGAAATTAAAAAAGGAGTGGTTACGTTGAAAAATACGGATGCCCAAGTTGAGAAAGAGGTTCCTCAAAGCGATTTTGTTGATGAGCTCGTCAGACTAATCAACACCCCGCACTCCTAGGTAACTGTGAAACAAAACTGAGGTTGTTATTGTTACAATTTTGATACTAATGGGTTTTAGATATGTGATGATTGGTCAACCACTTTTTGTTCAACAATGTATTTAGTGAAATGTTTTGAAATGTGATTTTGTTAGGTTTTTCAGAATTCTCAAATTGCTTGCAAATTGTGGTTGTAGACTATTTTAGGATAATCTCATGTCAGATAAGATCGACATTTTCCACTCTTTTATAGTGATATATTGAAAACCGCTTTCATTTGTATGTTATTAGATTTATGCAGAAGAGAGTGGCATGTGAATTGTGTTAATGTTTTTCCGTTTTAATATTTTGAACCTTAAAAACCACAAAATGTCCAACAACATGTCCAGTGAGAACTGAGAACACTGAAACAACGAAAATTGCCATTTTACACCTACATTCACTTCAACTGTTTTACAGCGTCGTACTAAAGTTTGACTTGTTCGGTCTTGACCCATTAATCAAGTCCATGATTATACATCCAGAATTGCAATCACTTTTCTGTCACTTATGTAGAGTTGATTTCGTTTTTTTCTGTTTTCTAAAACTTCGTTGTGTGACGCATTTTACCACATGTACTAGAGATTATATGACTTTTTAGTCGAGGTGAACCAGTGCCTTGATTGACCAATTGCAGACACGAGCTTCAACTGAATGTAGAATCAGAAGACAGCAGTTTGTTAAAGTAGATTCATTATTTATATAGAATGACAAAACATTAAATTTGGTTACATTTTGGTGCATTAAAAATCTACGTACAAGTTTTTATTATGAGAAACACTACATCCACGTAAAGTTTACAAAATAATCTTTACAAAATGACTTGTGATGATTGGTGGGTGTGGTTCTCTAGTCTTCGGCTCTCTTCCAAGCTGAAGTTGCTTATGGAATGCGTTTTTTACATCACTTGGTGGTCGGTTTGGAACTTCCGTAATAAATCGATCTTTGGTCCCTTTCCGTCTAAAGCTCGGTTATTTGATGATATCGTGGCGCTTTCTTTCACGTGGTGTAGATCTAGAAGCAAGTTAAATTTTAGTAAGATAGATTAGTTAAAAAATCCTCTTTATATTTCCATGTAATCCTTTCTAGCTCCTTGCTAGCGTTTTAATATAAGTTGCTGTTAAAAAAAAAACAAAATGACTTGTCAAAGTTTTGATTGGTTTAATCAAAGAAAAGAGAGAAATACAAGCATAAAACACCAATCAAAACTTTAACAAGTCATTTTATAAAGATTCTTTTGTAAACTTTGTATGGATACAGTGTTTCTCTTTTATTATCGGATAAAATGATACGTCCTCCGATAGCCATTAAAGCATTGACATAAAGCCCATTCTAAATAAGTTAAATAGTTTTGAAGCCCATACAATAATTGGGCCCATTTGAATCAAAAGAATTTAATTATTATGAGCCCATTATATTTTGAGCAAAATATAGGTAGGGGTGTTCATCGGTTCGGTTATCGGTTTGTTCGGTTAATTTATTTTTGGGTAAAATAAAAAATCGAACCGAACTGAACCGAATTCAAATTGGATTAAATCGAACCCTATAATTGAAAACCGAACCGAATAATCCGAATTACATAATTTTAATTATTTATTCATTTATTAATATAGTTTTTTAGCCAAAAAAAATTCAAGCTTAAAACATGTTATATTTATAATAGAAAAGAGTTTTATTTTTTTTTCATATAAAAATATATAAAGATATAAAGAATATATATATTTATACGAATTCGATTTTCGGTTTAAATTGCCAAGCACCGGTTGCAGGCGTATATTTTTTATGGGCCAAACATTGGTTATCTAAGGTCGTTTATCGTATAATATACAACTTTAAACATTTGGTATACTCAAACAAAAGAATACACATAAAGCACAATATTTTTGTATATTTCTTTGTTTTCCCTCATACGTTTATTTATGTTTATTCGTTTAATATTTTAATGAACGAACATAAATTAATACGAACAACTTCATTTCTCAATAAACGAACATGAACAACTTCATTTCTTAAAAAACGAACATTAACAAGAAAATTTGTTCGTTTAAAAGTTCTTGTACATTCAGTTGTTCGGTTAAAATTAAACGCGCGAACATGAACAAGACTCTGTTCGTATTTGTTCGGTTTATTTACAGCCATATAACGTGTTGTGATAAAATGACTAGTTTTATGATTTTCGAATAATTAATTGTATTAGGTAAACCAAAATACTGTTTATAAACAAAAGTGGATTTTTAATGGCACATGTTATTTGTACCCCGTAAAACACCATTTGTACCTCTTTGTTTTTCCTCTTTTTTTTATCTTTTTTTTTTAATTTTTATAATTTTGTTTATAATATAAAACTGTGAAACTGAAAGTGCGGAATAAAAATTATAAAGTTTAACAAGTCAAAAGCATGAAACTGTCAAAAAATACGGAACAGAACCTAATATAAAACTGCTTTATACTATAAAATGGGGTACAAAATAAATCTTTTATACCTTTTCGGTACTTTTAGGTGCGCAGGTACCAATAGTAGCACCATTTTTAATATTTTTTTTCTAGAAAAGAAAGATGCTGATAATAAAATTCGAATATCCATCTGACCAAGGTACGTGAACCTTACGCTTCCATGTTATTTGGAGCACTAAAATATTGTGTTATTGTATTTACGTATCTACTAGTATATTTTTTCATATAGAATTAAACTGTCATGGCAGGGGGTAGGCAGGATTAGGGATGAGCAAAAGAACTAAGGAATCGGACCGGAACCGAGAACTGGACCGAAACCAAGAAGAACCGAACTGGACCAGAACCGTAGGTTCCGGTTCCAGTTCTTGAGTTTGAGATTTGTTGGTTCTCGGTTAGGTTCGGTTCGGTTCCACCAGTTCTCGGTTCCGGAACCAAATACCCAATAACTCTAAAAACATGTAATTTTTTTTATTTCCCATAATCAAATCATACGTAACATAAAAAAACCTACTAGCCTATTTTCAGAAAAACCAAGCCAAACACCCGGATGCCTAATCTTTAATCCATTGAAACATAAACAACTATGATCATTATCAAAGCATCCGAAGCGGCGTTTAGTACGGGTGGACGTGTATAGAACTCGTTTGTCAACGCCGATTGTGGAAGCTTTGATTTGCACCTATAATTGGGTGAGAAAGTCGAGAACATGAATTAATTGGGATAATGTTGAAGATCTTATTAAAGACGATGAAATTGTGAAAGATATGGAAGAACAATTAAATAAACTAATCGGAAGAGATAAAGAGAAACAAACGGTGAAAATATAAACGGTTCTAGTTATTTTCTTGGACAAATTTTGAAGTTATTTTGTTTTGTTTTTCGGATTGTTATGCAATTATTGAATCTGTGAAACTATAGAATGATTGTTTATTTGAGCTTATGCTTTTGTTGTTAAATGTTATTACTTTTAATGTAAATGGTTGCAAATGCATAAAAAGTACATTTCTTGTGCTTTTTATTGGCTTAATTCTCTTCCAGAAAATCGGTTCCTATCCGGGTAGACCTAAAAATCGGAATTGGAATTGAAACCGGAATCGAGAAATATATTTTGGTTCGGTTCTCAGTTCCCATTTTTTTCAAAATTCGATTTTCGGATCTCTCGGTTCTGATTCCAATTTCACCAGTTCCAGACCCATACTCATCCCTGGACAGGATTTTGATTTTGAGGGGGTCAAAAAGTTTTTAAATAACATTAGCAACTGCTAAAAGCCATCATAATATACAACTACTATCTAATATGAACTATGAAGTGATAAGGATAAATCGGTTGTAACACATTTAGGATTAAAAAGTACACGAATTAGACAAATATGACCTAGGTGGGCCAAATATTAATGCATGATTAGAGGTGTTTATTGTTCGGATAATATCCGAATAGACCGAAAACTAAAATCGAGCCGAACCGAAAAAATCAAACCGAATTTTTTTTGGACGGCGAAGAAATATATTTATATATAAACAAAACTAAGAATGATCACCCAGCAAGAGGCTAGGATCAGTTACACAATAAAAGGGCATCACCTAACTAAACGTGTATAAGCTATCCGAGGGTTAAACAACCAATCAAACCATACAAGGCTGAGGGGGTGTTTACTAAATTAAGTGGGAGGATATATAGGTCTTAATTAGCCTCTTAAAGGGGAGAGCATAGCTTTAATGCCTCTCCCAATTAAGAGGCATTAAGAGTTTGAGCCCACTTTTCTTCCCCACTAAGAAGAAAAGAAACACCCCCTAAGTTTCTTACACCTACTAACAACCCAATAAAAACTAGAGCTTGGAGCTTGCGAAAAAGAACGAATGGAGATGCATGAGAAGTATCTAAACCTTCCAAAACCTTGTCGTTTCTACAAGACCAGATTAGCCATATGACACTCTAAAACACGACATAAAAAACAGTGGCAACTAGTCCTTGTAGTCTTGCAGCAGAAACAGAGCACCATATGGATTCTAATGATAAATCTTGAGGGAAAATAAGACCCCACCATTCCATTACTTTAGACCACAAAGTGTTGGCTAATGAACATTGGTAGAATAAATGATGTATATTCTCAGCCTCGAGATCACATAAAGGGCACAATACAGAGGGGCAGATGATACCTTTGTTTTGAAGATTAAGTCTCGTAGGAATCCTGTTGAGCGAAACCCGCCAAAAAAGAATGTTTACTTTTATGGGGATGAGCTTATTCCATTTAAATTCATCACCGTTGAATGGAAGTATATGATTATCTAACGCGTTTCTAAGTTACTTGACCTTGTAGATTCTTGAATCAGTTATCGACCATTGAAGGTAATCAACCTGATTAGAAAACTCAGCACCTTCTAACTCTGATCGAAGATTAATCAGCTCCTCCTCTTCCCGGCCTCCTCTAGGTGGGCGTCTCCAATTACATCTGTCTATTTGACCGGTAAAAATATGTTCAACAATGTTGTTCACTCGGCGGTCTTTGATTTCTTCTAGAGCAAATAATCCTGGAAACCTTACTTGCAATGGTTGTGACCCACACCATAAGTCTTTTCAGAACTGTATTCTTTCTCCGTTACCAAGCTTATATCTAAATAGAGACGAGATGCTAGGCCATGTTTAGAAGCCCAATGTCTACATCTTATAATTCGACCCCAAGTTCCTTTCTTGATGGAGGACAGTTTTGTTTGATTTAGACCACCCTCCTCTTCATGAATACCTTTGATAACATTTTTCCATAAGCTTTCACCTTCTGTATGAAACCTACACCACCATTTTGATAAGAGGGCCAAGTTGGTAGCTTTAAGACTTCCGATGCCTAAACCACCAACCTTTTTATTACTTAGAACTTTTTCCCAAGCCACCCAATGAATTTTCCTAGCATCTCCTGTAACTCCCCAAAAGAATCATCTTCGAATCTGTTCAAGAAACTTCAGAACTAATATCGGAGTTCTAAAAAGAGAAAATAATAATTGGCTAATCCATCAAGCACTGATTTTATCAAGGTGAGACGCCCTCAATCGAAAGAGGTCTGGCTTTCCACAACGATAGTTTTTTCTTAAATTTTTAAATGATCGGGTCCCAGCTACTTACCTTGTTCATATTACTTCCAACCGGCAAGCCTAAGTAGATGAATGGTAGAGAAGCCGCCTAACATTTCAATGAAGAAGCAAGAGCGTCGACTTCTCCAAAGGTAACGCCTACACCAAAAAGTCTACTTTTTTTGAAATCCACCTTTAAACCCGAAGCTAAGTGAAAACATCCCAAAATACGAATTAAGTTTGTAACTTCCCAAGAGGACCAATTACAAACAAAGATAGCATCGTCGGCAAATTGGAGGTGTGAGATACAAGTTTTATTTTCCCCTAGGGTGGTCCCTTTGAATATATTTTTCTCATTAGCTTCCAATAATGCAACAAGTAGTGCCTCAACTGCAATGATAAAAAGGAAGGGGGAAAGAGGATCACCTTGTCTAACCCCTTTCTGAAAGCGAAATTCTTTGGTTGGATTACCGTTTATAAGAATGGAAGTGTGAGCAGACTCTAAACATGCTGATGTGTGCTAAAACACACATCATTTGTACCCCGAAAAATGCTAATAAACAGACTAAAACATTAAAATATGAGTAATTATGTTGCAAATATGTTTGTATTGTGGTTTTATGTCTTACAGGTACAAAGGATTGAAAACGAAGCAAAAACGGTAATTTTCGGGTGACTTTCGACGACGTTTTCACGTTTATCGAGGTTCAAACGAAGTCGTTTATATTCCACCATCACACCATTGGAAAGAGCATGAAATTACGAGTCCAACGGTACCGGCCTTTCTATCGTGAACCATTCTAATTTGAACCTTTTACGCCATTTTGAACCTTTTGTCTACTAATAAAACTGACTTGGGCCAAAAAGGGGTTAAATGGTTTATTTTGTATATATGTTACGAGATCACTGCCTAGCGCAGTTGGTCTCTTGGTGTTCATTAAGGGTTTCATCCACAAGGTCTTAAGTTCGATCCCCAGGCTTGCTTGGGGTGAGAATTATAAACCTTGTGCCACGTGGTACCACTAAGTTGGCGACACGTGGCAACCCGACCCGAATCCAGACCCGACCTGAATCCAGACTCGACCGTTGACTGGCGGTCAACCACCGTTGACCGGTGGTCCGGAGGTGGTCAACGGTGGTGCGCCACGGTTGACCGCCGCTGTTGACCGTCGCTGGCCACCATTGACAGCCACCGTTGACCACCATTGATCGGTGTTCCGGTGGTGGCTCCGGTGACGGCGTCGGAACTATTAAAATGTCGTAAGAATAATTAGGCATTAATTTAGTAATCGATATCTTAATAAAAGTTGTTTTCAATATAAGCCAACGTTGTGAGAAGATAATTTGTTAGAAAGATATTGGTTCATCAATAAGGATTTAATTGTATATTTAATTCACACTTAAAGATCTAATCAATACACTTAGCAAGCATATCTTTTATAATATATCGTTCTCCGTTTAATTGCTCGCTATTTTCTATCTAGTTTTTAAATAGTTTATTTTTATTAAATTTTTAGTTTAAAACCAAAAACAAAAATATTCGATATTCAAGCATCAAACAAGATGCTTTCGTGAATTTCAAATTCATCTCTCATCGGGATACGACATCCGGGAGATAAAATATTGTTTGTCCTCAAACAATTTTTATATCAAACGGGAAACTCTCTATACTATTACTTATTTGGTATTTAGTTATATATATTTTTATATATACTACTATTTTATCGAATCAGTTTTTGGCGCCGCTGCCGGGGAGAGGTGTACGATCTTTACGGGATTGTTTGTGTTCGAGCCTTGAAGATCCTTTCTTCGGAAAGTTTATTTTCGTACTTATTAAAAATATAAAAATCCAAAAATATTTTTCTTATTTTATTTTTCCTTTTCTTTTATAAATATTAAAAAATTCCAAAAATATTTAATTTTAATTTTATTTTTATTATCTTTATAAAAAATCTAAAAATATTCTTCTCTATCTTCTAAATCATTTAATTTTTATCTTTTCTAAACCTTCAATTTGTTTAATTCTTATGTCTTCGTTCAACCAACGCGGTTGCTTTGGGTGTCGAGGTCCATTTGATGGTTTACTTTGCCGACGGTGTACTTGTGAGTGGTGTGGAAATAATCTTAGAAATGGATTTTGTTCGATATGCGATTCAGGAGCTGGAAATTTATTCGTTTATGATCCAAATTAGTGCATATCTCTTTGACGCATTTTGTGTAACAGACGGTTAGGGTTTCAGTAGTATATAAGAAACCCAACTCACGGCCATAGGGAGGTGAACAAATCCGAAAAACACAATTCTCCTTGTTAATTAATAAAAATCCATAGAAGGATCTTTTAGTTTAATAGTCTTGTTCTTCTTATAGGCTTTGTCTAATTTCCGCATAGACATTAGCTTTGTTTAGCAAGAGTCTCTCTTGTGATTAGCTTGTGATTACATAGGTTAATCACCATCCTTAACAGGCAGTAAAGATCTATCTAGAGTGGGTTCCTACATATTCCATCAATCATCAGCCTCCGAGTATTCAAGAGAACTTTAATGAGCAAAAGATGTATGAACTTCTTCAAATGATGCAATCATTTTGTGAAAAGTTACTTCAACAAAATCAGGCGGCTAGCATCGATCAAACACCTCTTCAAGAAATGAGTATCCAAGATACGAAGGATTTAAAGCAACATTATTTAGATGAAATGTTAAGTTTAAGTAATGACTTACAGATTAAAGATTATCGTAATGAGAAAATAGATATTCGTTTTAGAAGGGAATGTGAAAGTATAATTGATGAGCTTAAAGGTAAATTAAATGGAATGAGTATTGAGATTAATAAAAAGAAAGAGCTTCAGCATCTAGAGCAGGTGGCTAATCTTAGTACTTATCATTCGCGACGGTTCAATTCTTTTTATGATGACGATGACGAGGAAAGTTCTATTCCTTTAAGAGATATTATTTCTAAACTTCCTTTGTCAGTTTCAATCACACCCGACTTACCGATTACGGACTCTCTCATAATGGGGGATGAGGAACTTAGCACTATTCCTGAAAAGGAATCAGACGAATTCATAAAGTCTAGTGTTGAGGACCTTGTCCCAATCCCAAGTGAGTTTGAGGATACTTCCGAGAGTGATAGTGATTGTGATGATTTCTCTCCCATTAACGTTTATGAGGAAAAATTCGTGACTTTCTCTAACCCTCTCTTCGATTCAAATGATGATTTTACCTCTAGTGATGACGAGTCACTATCCGATGAGGACGTTCCAGAAGAAAATGTTAAAATTTACTCGAACCCTCTTTTTGAATTTGATGACGAATACATCTCTAGTGACGTAAATCCTCTTTTTGATGAGGTGTTCGAGAACATCGAGAGTAAGGACTCATATGTTTCTAACCTTGAAGAGCCGACTTTACTAGTCACGCCTCTCTCCGCTTTTAATGAGGATGAAGTTTTGACCCAGGTGGCGACGTTGATGAGATTGAGCTTCTACTTCACCGTGATCCGTCTACTCCTAAGATAAGCGTTGCTTCCATTCTTGAGGGATTCGTCGATGAACCGCCTCTTGAAGAGAATGATGATTTATTTGATTTGGAATCTAAAGATAATGAATGAAAGAAGATTTTGTACGATGCTTCAATTGATGATCTGATGACCGAGGACAAAGTTTTTGACCCCAGCATTCATGAGATTTTTTTTTTCCAACATATGTGAGCTTACCCTTTAAGGATCGCCATTATTTTTCCCTCACATATGTTATCCGAATTTTTCTTCCTTATTTCACCTATCCGGTGGAATCTCCTTTTCTTCTCTCCTCTAGGAGTGAGGATACTATTTTTGACCCCGGCATCTTCGCTTTTCATTTTTCTTCTCTAGAACCGGTGGCATCTCATCAGAGTGGAACTTTCATGTGCTTCAATGTTTATCTAAACATCTTGAATGAAAGTCCGATGGAGATTTGCTCTTCCACATGTTTCGTCCCTAATATCACGATGATATGGGGAGAGTCAAGCTAGAGACTCGCACAAAAACAAGCGCTTCTCGGGAGGCAACCCGTGTCTTTTCTTCTTTCTATTTTCTTAATAAATAAGTGTGTGATTTTATAGCCCAAGTGTGGGGGCGTGCTTCTTTCTATGGTATGTGGTTCCGTTTTTGCAGGATTCCTTAAGATCATGAAGACCCGTGCTTGTTTTCAATCCTCCAATCGCCCGGTCTTCGATCTTCTGCTTATTTTGGAATCCTCAATCCTGATCATGTATATATATATTGTGTTTCCCCTTTCACACTTGGAATTTTTTGCATTTGCCTTTTTCGTTCCTAATTGTGGGGGTAAAACCCGATGCTTTTGAACATTGAGGCCAATGTTCCATTCTAAGTGTGGGGGGATTTCTGCCGAAATATGATCTTACCTGTGCCTATATGTGTTCCCACGCAACCCCGTTTTGACCAAAATTTTAAATTTTTTATTGTTTTATTATATTGTTTGTATAATATATATATATATATATATATATATATATATATATATATATATAATATAAATATATATAAAAAATAGAAAAAAAATGAAAAATATAAAAATATATAAATAAGTAGGCCCGTAGAATAGGTAGTTTTTGACTTACCGAGTTTTAAACCTCTAGCTTTTCACCTTAGCTTTTCGAGACTTAGCGTTGCTTAACTTAAAAAATTTGTGCAAATAACAAAAGTGATAAGTTTTATATAATTAGATGCTACGTGGAGTAGTTGGAACTCTATTAGAGCTCATAACGGATAATTGTGGTCTTTTTTTTCTCCCATCAGCTAATAAACGATTATATTATTGAATAAATAAAGTGCTTTTGGTTTTTGCATTCTAGTTTAGATCCCTTCGTATAGATCCTTTTGTGAAAGTAAGTACACATCGAGTTTTGTCGTGATGTGAAGAAAATAGACTCCTGGACCATGGTCGGCTCGCATACTGATGTGGCAGTTGTTAAAAGACCACAGGACTTGAAATTTGGCTATAATAATAATTATGTAATAAACTGAAGCCGAAATAAGACCACTACCTCTTGCCGGCTCACAACCGATGTGGTAGTCGTTTAAAGGGTGGAGGTAATAATAAATAAAAAAAACTGTGGGCTGATAAAGTTTACTGCCTCTGGCCGGCTCACAACCGATGTGACAGTCTTCTAAATAAGGCACATAGTAATAATAATCCAAGACTGATAAAAGTTTGTTGCATCTTGCCGGCTCACAACCGATGTTGCAGCCTTCTAAAAGGTTGAGGAATTTACCGAGGTCGAAATAAGACTACTGGCTCTTGTCGGTTATAACGCCCGATGTGTCAGTTGTTTAAAGGACCGAGGTTTAATAATATTGCAATAATAAAAAGAATAAAGCCAAATTTCGACTCCGGGGTTATCTAAATAAAGCCTGCACCTCTGGACTCGTAGTTGAGTTGTTTCGGATGAAATACAAAGGATAACCCCTAAATCATGCGAAATTAGAACCTTAATGTGGACTTTATTCTCACCATATCGTCTCTTTAGGAAAGAATTTCAAACTAATTGTGGTCTAAACCGGGTTTACTTTATATAAATAAGGACTTAATTTATTTGTCACCAATAATTATAATAAAATCAATAGAGGATTTAGGAAATAATGAAGCGAAAATTTACAGATTTTTACTTACACAATAGCATTTATAGTAGTGTTAGCATCTAATCTTATATTTGACTGTGATTTCGTTTTAAGCTTAGTTTTGGTGGATTTGTGAAAAATCAAGAATGACGAACTCCTTCTTAAAGCCTTTTAAATATTTTATTTAATTTTTATCTCAGTTTTTATCTATTAATGAATAAGTGGTTAAAACGTGGGCGCCTTGTAGAAATAAATGATTTTTGAACAATATTAATGGACATTTCTGTTCTTTGTTATGATTTGTGATGGGTCCAAATTAAGGGGTTTTTAATTATTATTTTTAGGCGTATATATAAACATTTGCGTGTGGGACCAGCAATTGGCTTATTGTGGAAATTTATGTTGCTAAAACCTATAACGTCATTTGACCTTGGAAAAAGCCTAATAAACTGACTAAAACACTAAATATGAGTAATTATGTTCAAATATGTTGTCTTTTTTATTATGGTTTTTTCTTCTTACAGGTACAAAGGATTGAAAACGAAGCAAAAAAGGTAATTTTCGGGTGACTTTTGACGACGTTTTTTTTATCGGGTTTAAACGAAGTCGTTTATATTCCACGATCACACCATTGGAGAGAGCATGAAATTCCGAGTCAAACGGTACCGGGGTTTATTTTGTAAACCAGTTACGAGACCACTGCCTAGCGTAGTTGGTCTCTTGGTGTTCATTAAGGGTTACAACCACAAGGTCTCAAGTTCGATCCCCAGGCTTGCTTGAGGTGAGAATTATAAACCTCGTGCCACGTGGCACCACTAAGTTGGCGACACGTGGCAACCCGACCCGACCCGAATCCATACCCGACCGTTGATTGGCGGTCAACCACCGTTGACCGGTGATCCGACGGTGGTCCAGAGGTGGTCAACGGTGGTGCGCCACGGTTAACCGTCGTTGACTGCCGCTGTTGAGCGTCGCTGACCACCATTGACCGCCACTGTTGACCACCGTTGACTGGTGTTCCGGTGGTGGCTCCAGTGACGGTGTCGGAACTGTTAAAATTCCACGTGGCACCACTCAGGTGGTGACATGTGGCCATTTAATCATTTGGTACGAGGTGCTGTTCATCGTATGCAGGTCCGAGGTTTGGAGTCCGAGGCAATCATTGGTGTACGAGGTTCGGCGATCGAGGGTTCTAGAAGCTGACGTGGCGCATTGTGATTGGTGGATCCAGCTGCAGACAGCTGGCCGTTACGAGGTATAATCATTGGCGTAACTAATACGCGTCAATGGCAAAAGACCAAAATACCCCCCAGATTTGGAGCTTTGATTGGACAAAGACATGAATGGACGAAAATGCACTCAAATGGGCTATAAATCTCACACATCATACTTCATTTGAGGGTGTTAGATTTAGTTTATTTTCAAAGTAGTGTATGTTAGTTTTAGGAGTAGTGTAGTATAGTTTTTAGCTTATTGTAAAAGCTTTTATAGCTTATTTAGCTTATTGTAATCCACTCTTTTTAGCTTATCAATGAAGATGTTTTGAAGATTGAAGTGTTTATTTTCTTATGGCTTATTCTTTTTCTAATCCTTTATTTTCTTTTCTTTTCTTTTTAATCTTATTTTGTCTTATTGTTGCTTCTAGTTTTCTCCTAACTTATTTCTTACTTCAAATAAGCCTTCCTTTGGCTTATTAGATTTAGATCTAAGCTTATATTATTTAAATAAGCTTTTGCTTATTTCATTTTGTCTTATTGTTTTACTTATTTGATTGTTTATTTCTTGCTTATGCTCGATTCGAATTGCTAAAAGGGTGTCATGAGTCTTCTACTCGGCTTATTCTTTAAGTCTTGAGCACCCTTATTTTCGAGAGCTTATTATTTAGTTTAGTAGTTCTAAAAGCTTTTTAGTAGTTAAAGTTTTCAATTGCTTATTTACTTTTAGATCTAGTTTTATAAATAGTTTTAAAAATAGTTTAAAGTTTTAATCAAAGTTTTTTTAGATCTTAAAGTTTTCATGTTACATATTTAGATCTTAAAATAAGATTTAGCTTATAGCTTATTTGTCCTAATCTTTTGTTTCCTTGTCTTATCTCTTATTTCATCCTTCCATCATCTAAGGCCGGAGCTTAAGGGTCTTATAAGGTTGATAAATAGATAAAGTTTTGATCTTTATGGTTTTTATGGAAGTAATTAGTAGATAAAGTTGACACCTTTATTTGCTAATTAGTGAAGTAGAAGCTTTTTAAGTGATAAGCTTATTTGTTTATTAAGTTTGTAAGATCGGGTGGTTTTATATCATTGCGGTTCTTCATTTCGGGTCTATTCTCTTTCTCTTTTCAATTTTAGTAGTTTAGATTTATTTAGTTTAAAAATGTTTATGTTTGCTTTGTTGATTAGTGTTAGCTTAATTAATATGCGTAGTGAGTAGATTTTTATATATGCTTGCTAAGTGTTAAATTGTTTAGTGAATTAAGTGTTATTAATAAAAAAGGGGAAAATATTGATTAGTGATTTTTATATTACTTAAATTATTGTTTTGGTTATTCGAGCGGGCAAAAGCCGTAAGAATAATTAGGCATTAATTTAGTAATCGATATCTTAATAAAAGTTGTTTTCAATATAAGCCAACGTTGTGAGAAGATAATTTGTTAGAAAGATATTGGTTCATCAATAAGGACTTAATTGTATATTTAATTCACACTTAAAGATCTAATCAATACACTTAGCAAGCATATCTTTTATAATAAACCGTTCTTCGTTTAATTGCTCGCTATTTGCTATCTAGTTTTAAATAGTTTATTTTTATTAAATTTTTAGTTTAAAACCAAAAACAAAAATATTCGATATTCAAGCATTAAACAAGACGCTTTCGTGAATTTCAAATTTATCTCTCATCGGGATACGACAACCGGGAGATATAATATTGTTTGTCCTCAAGCAATTTTTATATCAAACAGGAAACTCTCTATACTATTACTTATTTGGTATTTAGTTATATATATTTTATATATACTACTATTTTATCGAATCACATGCCTTAATCCAACACCTCCATCTAGAGCCAAAACCTATTTGAACAAGAACGCTATCAAGGAAATTCCAGTTTAAGGAGTCAAAAGCTTTATCAAAGTCAACTTTGAACACCATGAGTTTATGATTCTGGACCTTCGCTCATGAGATTACCTCATTTATAATCAGAGGGCCTTACAGTATGTTTCTGCCTTCTACATAAGCCATTTGAACGTCACTGATGATAGAAGGGATGATCATTTTAAGTCTTTCCGCTAGGACAAATGCTAGAATTTTATAATAACATCCTAGGAGACAAATAGGTAGAAAATCTGAAAGTGTGATGGGATCTTTTATCTTCTTTATCAATGTAATAAATGATGAATTACCGCCTTTTGGTATGAAAGCGGATGAGTAAAAATGGATAACGGCATTCATTATATCATCTCCAATGACATTCCAATACTTTTTAATATAATCAAAAGTGAACCCGTGAGGACCGGGTGCCTTATCTCCTCCACATCTCCAAACTGAATTTTTGATTTCTTCTTTTGAGAATGGGCATTCTAAAGTTTCGCGTTGCAATTCAGAAAGCTTAAGAAATCGATCACTCTTAAAGGGAGGCCTAATCAACATGTCTTCTAAGAACTTATTAGAAAAGAAATCAAAAGCTTTTTCTTATATAGAGGAAGGTTCGCTAATCCATTGACCATTATAAGAGATTCCTTTAATGTCTTGTCTTCGGTAATTGTTGTTTATGATTCCATGAAAGAACATTGTATTTTCATCACCATCCACCGCCCACTTCAACTTGTCCTTCTGTTTGAAGTCCTTCATTTTTAGTTTTTCCAGTTCAAAGATTGTCTTGTAAGCATTCGACACGCACTCTGTTTCATCTTCTTCTAAATCACGAGACTCTGTCGCTAATTCGATTTCACTAATCTTATTATGAGCTTCGTTGACTTTATAACCGAATCGGATTTGCCAAAATCAAACCATACCGAATTAAATATTCGATTTTTCGTTTAGATATGGTTTTGGCAAAATGAAAACCAACCAACCGACTACCGAATTCCATTAAATGTATATATTTATATAAAAAATATATTAAAGCGCGTTCATAGTATAAATTTTTCTTTTTGATACTAAAATCTATATAATTGAATGAATTAATAATTAAAAATATGTAATTCGATTCAGTTTTACTCATAATTTTTTTTAATTGGACCCAATAAACTGAACAACCTGATAACCGAACCAATAAACACCCTTATAAATTTCGCTGCGGGGTGTGAGCGTGAGGTTTTACGTTAAGGATTAACTTTGCAACGGACGGATAACCTCAGGGACTATTTCCCTAACTTGATAACCGCAAGGACAATTTCCGTAAAAAAATTTGAAATTTATTACGGAGACAGACCCAGAAGTTATCATTCTATTGCAAAGTTAGTCCTTAAAGACTAACTTTGAACTGACCGATAATCTCAGGAACTATTCTTGTAACTTGATAACCTCAAGCAAATTTTTTGTAAATTATTGTTGATAATTTGTACGGAAACAGTCCATGGGGTTATTGGTCTGTTGCAAAGCGATTGATCTTATATATACTCCCAATAAAGCTAATAGGCGGAAATCCTTAACCCATGTTGGCATGGGATTCTTTGGGTACAAGCAATAAACGTGAATTACATCCCTTCGGATTTAACCTATGTGAAAAAATAAATACTTAATCGCCTCAAAAACATCGTTTTCAATAGTCGACCAAAAGTGTCGATAAAATCCAAATGTGAAACCATCTGGACCCGGTGATTTGTCTGTTCCGCAATCCCACACCGCCCTTTTGACCTCTTCTTTAGAAACCATACACTCAAGGTCTTTCTGCTGATCAGTCGAAAGTGAATTCGGAAAAGCATATCATCTGAGACATTCTTGATCGGAGGCTTAATCAAACCTGTTTCGAAAGTGTGAAAGAATTCCTGTTTTCACAGACCTTCGGATTATCAGTCCTCGGTTCCATTATCTTTTATACCGAATATTCAATTGGCTACGTTTCTTGTTAAGCATGCCATGAAAAAACTTTGTATTCTCATCTCCTTCTACATACCATTTGATCTTAGCCTTTTGAGCTACTTCCGAAGCTTGGGCCTTATTCACTTGCTGTAATTTACCAAGAATCTCCAAACGGGTTATTACAATCTGTCCGATCCATTTACCTTTATCATCAAATCATCCAAGATATCCGTAGGTTTTCTTGAATTAGTAACAGAAACTTTGGATTTGTTTCTGTAATCTGCTATACAAGCTACGGATTTTCACCTTGAGGAACTTCAAATTACCACCACCAAGTTACGCATTAGCATTTGAATCTCCCCAAGGAGTATTTTCCAAGAATCTGTACAAATTATCAAAAAACCATCTACATCAAACCAAAAGTTGAACAAACCGAAAGGAGTGGGGCCAAATCAAGATTTTTGCTTCACGAAGTAAAATAGGGCGATGATCCGAGAGAAATCTATCCAGAGTAATAGCACTTATATTAGGACATGTGTTTAACAAATTTTCCGAAACGAGAAACCTATCCAACTTGCTCATTTTAGAAGCGGATTTATGGCACCAAGTATATGCACTTCCACCAAGAGGAACCTCTTCCAGACATGCGTTAATATTAACTTTATTTAAAATATCCGCCAATGGAGTGAAATTCGATCACAAACTGTCCGATTTGTATCTTTACTTCGTATAAATCTACCTTTAATCACAACCTCACCGGCCCACTCGTTCGTTTCATGAGAAAAGATAATCCCTTATAGTCGTTTATCTCTACATCTGTGACGCATATACCACAACAATAAGGAATCCATCCCGATTTAATCCACACACCACGAACAATGAACAAATATAATTCGACTTAGTCTCACTGTCCTTTACGAACGAATTTTGGACCCAAAATACAAAGAATCCCTTCCGAATTACCAATAGAGTCACTCATGAAGTATCAATTTTACATTACCCCAACCAGAGTCTCACACTAAGTAAATCAATTGACTCCATATTAGTTTCTTGTAACCCCACGAATCTCTCTTTATTTTATTAACAACTCCTTTACACAATCTATTTTTTTAGCCTTTTGGGTGAGGCCTTGAACATTTAAGGCAAGAAAATTCATCTATTAACCCGTTCCCTCACTTGTGAATCAATTATTTTGGTAATATCATTCGCACACCCATCCAATTTATACCCCATTGTTATACCCACCTTCAACAAATTTCCTCCATGTCATTCAGATAGATCCACCAGTTCGTGGTATTTCAGACTTCTTGAATTTCCTTGAACCGTAGAATTAGTTTTAGCACCATCACTATTCCTGTTATCTTCACGTTCAACCTGTGCACCGACTCTTATCACCATTTAACTGATTATCACTTATATTTTGGACTGTCAGCCTTTGACTTTGGAACCATTCTTTTCCCACACATAGGAGTAAAAAACGGGAGATATTGGAGGCTGGATTCTCATCATTGACCTCCCGATTTACATCTGATTTTAAATTTGTTTTTATTTAGGAATTGAGTATAAACCAAAGGATCCTCCGGACTGCTCTCTTTTCATGCTATCAGAATTCATCAAAAATTATTTCAGGCACCTCAGAAGCACCCATTTTCCTTCATCATCAATTGTAAAACCATAGATCCGATTTCACTGCTGATGTATTTCCTGTTAATGAATGATCTTATCCTCTTAGTCTTCGAGAACTCGGGTATCAGCCGGTAGCTTCTTTAGCTCGAAATCACTGAACTTTACCTTTGAAAACATTTTAAAGTCTTCACTTATGTTGGAACCATATCTTAGTGTGAATGCTTATTCCTCTTTGAATGAAACACTCAATCTAGTCTTGGTCATCTACATTTCCAATAGTTCACCCACTTTGTAGCTATCTTTTTAAACGTTTTTCCTGACCAAACTTAATAAGGGATTCCTTCAAACATCCACCAAGCATTTCTACCCTCATGAGTGAATTCATTGAGACGCTTGGACGTAAACACCGAAAACCAAGACCCCACGCCCCCCCCCCCCCCTTACATTGTCCGAAATAGTTCTTTGGCCTTTGGGTTATCGAATTCAAGTAAAATCCATAATTCTCAATATATACGCACAAATTATCGTTATCAAAACATTCGTTACACAGAACCTTTAAGGTTTGATAGTGACCAAATAAAACATCTTTTACTTACTCATCAAGATTTAGGTTAATCCTTGGAATTCAGACAATCTTCTCCAGAACATTGACAGGAGAAAGAATCACGTCTCCTTTTTACCATAGTAGTTCCTTTAAACGTTAACAAAAGAGTTTTCTAGAACAAAAGTACCTGCCTCTTTGCTGGATCATAAAATGTATTCTTACGACCCTCGTGTTTCTTCTGATTAGCATCTTGTATTTTGTTTCCCATTTTCTGATCCGGATTGACCTTGCAATATTGGCATGGAGTTTGACGATTCAAACCAAATCGTACATAAAATTATTAACCAATCTCTCCACATTGAACACATTTATGAAGCGAACAAACCCAAATCGCTTGCCGTCTTTCAATCTCTTCATAGGAATAAAAGAGTCCACAACGTGTCCATATTGTTTACAAGAATGAAACAGGTCCTTGGCTGAGACAGAAATCGAATAATTTGAAAACACAAAAATCGATGTTGATATCTTAGCAACATCGTCCTCCTTCGATCTAAAGCTCCCCATCAATTTTTTTTTTTGGATTGAAGGGAGGTCTATAACCAACGATTACAAGTGACAATCAATGGAGGTAAAATCTGGGGATAAATGGTGGCAAGGAATGATTGGAAACGGAAATGGATCGATTTGGGGAGATAACTCAGATCTAAATAACTAAACCCTAGATGAGAATCCCGCCTAACACGCTCGATATGAGAGTAATCAATCAATGATTAATCTCAATTTCAGGGGTTATAACAGGATTCAAACAAAAGGGAAGAAGAAATTCAGATCAAAGATTTTCATTGGAAGGTGTTTGTTTGTGGTATCACCATTATTTTAATTTTGGCATTATTATACACAAATAGGAAATCTTGAAATTATTGTTTTTGTTAATCGAGCGGGCAAAAGCCGTAAGAATAATTAGGCATTAATTTAGTAATCGATATCTTAATAAAAGTTGTTTTCAATATAAGCCAACATTGTAAGAAGATAATTTGTTAGAAAGATATTGGTTCATAAATAAGGACTTAATTGTATATTTAATTCACACTTAAGGATCTAATCAATACACTTAGCAAGCATATCTATACTATTATATAAAGCATTTATAATGTGAGTCCCATCAAAAATTAAGATAAGGAGGTGCAATCTTGACCATCCATCTTATTTTAGAAAATCACATCATAGAGTGATATGTGTCACTTCTTAATTAAAAAATCACTTTTATTTTCAATTTGACGTATCTTTTTATCTATTTATTTTTTTATGATTTAATTCCACCGTATTTTTTAAAATTTCGTGATCTTTAATTCAACATCCATTTTAATACATTTTTATAAATTTTTAGCATTTCACATTTTTAGTAGGTTTATTTTGAATTTTTTAATAACTTTAACTTTAATTTGAATACAAACTTGATTCGTAAAAGATATATACTTTTGGAGACAATGTTTGATGAGTAAGAGAGTGTGTGAGTCTTTATACAATCGAGAATGATGTTAATATGATGTTGCGGGAAAGCTACGAAAACCCAAACAAATGAATTCTCTAAGCGGGTAGAGAATTGCGAAGCGAGTTGTGTTAGCAATTTTTATCGTCGCCGCTATGCGCGGGTATCCGACTATATCTTATAAAGCAAAACTAATATTTTAAAATTTTGTAACAGGATTGATAGCCTCTGTCAACAATGCAATATCAAATGGTCAATCTTCTTTACTTACAACTGACCGGCATAAACTTAAAGGGAAAATGATTACGAGGCAATCTATACGGCGTATCAACTTCATAGAAAATGGACATAAACTCAGAAAAATGCAAAATAAAATAATAAAAATGAAAATAATCATCACAAGTCATGCCCGCCCATCGGGCGGGTTTTGCAACTAGTCTTTTATAATATACCGACTATTTATGATATTTCATAACTTGTAACAAGTAAAGAGTAAACAGTAGGAGTGAAACAAAACAACTATTAGCAGTATTAAAAAAAGTTAATTATTGATTTTCGGGTCTTATCGGGTTGACCCGATAACAAAATTTATCTAACCCTAACCCGACCTGATAACATTGTCGGGTTATCGGGTTCGGGTCAAACTAACCCGATAAGCCTTTTCAACCCGATTTAACCCAACCCGATAAGCCTTATCGGGTTCGGGTCAACCCGACCCTACTGACACCCGTACACAGAAGTACCTTGTTGAATCATAATTCTTAGTTGTGCATGTATAAAGCTACTGTTGGCATGGCAGTGTGAGTTGCTCGTTGATCTCTCCTAACCACTATTCCCCAAGCTATGGCTAGATAGCGCAAGCAAGCTTGGCCGCCCAACGTCCTCAAATCATTGCTTTCAACCAAAATAAAGGGACATATATCATGTTATAAAACCAATTTTCGGTCATAAAACGTAAAAAAATTAATAAGTTGAAGGACCACTCACATACTGCTGAGCCAAAAGACTTTTGATAGTTTGTTTTTAAATGGTATTAAAGCCATCACATGAGACCAAGATCCTTAATCAAGCCGCCACACTATAAAAAAAACAACTAAACAATACTTTTCATCAAATTATTTAACCAGAAGCAAAACCCAATAAGTCAACAAAAAATTTACTTTTAGTTTACAAATTTGGACTAAAAGTTGATGAACCTAAAAACAAAGTATTAGCTCAACCTACGTTTTGTTTATTGCTTTCTGATTATCACGACAATTGGCAAAATAATTCGTATATCCTATGGTAGAATATGGTCTGATAGATGTATTACATAATAAACGTGTTCGACTTGATCAATTGTAAAGTTAACAATTCGGTTTGGAGTTTGAATCAGAAGTGTGAGTTCTGTGCATCTCGTATGTAAACGACGTTGTGTTGCGTAGTTTGTCGAATAGTTGAATGCCTAAACGTGTTTGTAAAACGAGACCATATGACCAAATAGTAAAACTGTAATTTCACCTACAGGTTTTTATAAAGTAAAGCGTATTTACTTCATGCTTTTGCATGAGTATGACGAGACAAGTCACATTTTAAATATTGTTGACTGAAACTTCTCAAAGGTACTACACATTGATTATGATGGTGGCTTGAGCTTGACAATGAGCTTTTGCTTTTACAAATTTCATGTGCGTAGCGCAAGGTACGTTATGTTGTCGTGGGCTATAGCACCACGTCCGGTATGCATGTCAGGCCATCATGCTGGCGTTTTAGGATGGCACCAAAGCTATGACACAAGTATCGTAGCCTTTAAAGACTAAAAACATACTTTGTTAAAATTTTATCATTATAATTTAATAAGATGTTGAGCTAAAATAATCAAAATCTATCCAAAAGATATGATTTTTTACTTAAAAGAAAATGTTGCTTTCATAACAAATTTTCAGGTTACAAAATGTGTTACTATTATTAGATTTATAAATCTGAATAACCTTCAAGAATTGCTTTTCAAGTCACGCAAGTAACACGTTTATGATAAGTTAAATAATTAATCATCAGGGCCGTCCCGTGGTATTTGAAGGCCCTGTGCCAAAATCACAGTGTATATTTTGAACACGATAAATTTTGCATGTGTAATACAATATTATTAAGTTTAAAAGTGGTGGTACAAGCTGTCGAGAAAAAGATAAAAACTGGTTAATTTGTTTCATATTGGTATTATTGAACCATATCTTTTTAGGCAATGCATAAAATTTTCTTTAATTGCAAGTTGCAACATGTATTAGAAATTTCAGAATAATGTTCTCAAATTTAGGTTAAAATTGTCAAATTTTAAACAGTTTAACACTAATTTGGAAACAAAATAAAAAATAAAGATGCAACTAGAAATAGTATAAACTCTAGGGTGTAAATTGTAAATGACCAAACTTATGTCATCTTCCCTACGACCTTCAACTGTTCATGTCTTCTGTTTTTGCAAACTTCATTAAATCACTTAAATCACGGATCTTCTTTTAACATCCTCTATATATCAAATTATCATAAGTTTCGAAACACATTCCTGTAACTTTTATGCTAAAAATGAAAAAAAATATCTAAGCAGATGAACACTTAAGGCCAAAATCATGAGGCCCCTATAAAATTGGAGGTCCTATGCTGTTGATCATTCCGCGCATGCTCAAATCCGGCCATGTATATACCCTTATAACCACATACATACTTCATGTCAATCGAAATTACACATCAACCAAAACATCAATAATTGCACAAGAATGAAACAAGTGAACAACTATGAAAATAAATGGTTAAATCATTACAAATAGTGACAGACTTATGATCAAGAGTTTTCATGTTTATGAAAAGTACCAAAGACCGTAACTCAAAATTAAAATCCAGGTTTATTTAAAAAAACCCGGTATATTTAACAAAATTTTACATTACGCGAGAAAATCCATAAGGCTCTCGTGTATTTCCGAAAACCCCCTCGGTCCGACCCTGATAATCAGATCAGAACACTTAAAATTATTTGGTGATTTGTTTCTTTTGTTTTATTTTTAGGCATAATGTACACATTTAACATGTTATAAACCTCCATTTGAAACTAATGCATGTGGTTTTACCTTTTACATTTTTACCCCAATTTTTTTTTATCTTAGATTGATAATTTTTTTTTTTAGAACGGCGATTTTATTAGAAACAAAAACTAGCAATGAGCTAGATTACAAAACAATAATATAAGGGTTTTTGAGTCATTCGTTCCATCCGAACGAGGCTTTAGATCTATACTTACACCAATAAAAAGAACTAGCAATAACATTATCAATAAGCATCGACTTCGA